>JAUZST010030349.1:0-29364 GCA_034779995.1 Parotocinclus haroldoi | reverse complement strand
AGTAGTTAGTTTGTTAGAGGTGTTAGGAGAGTAGGTGCTCTTTGAACAGCTCTGTCTTCAGGAGTTTCTTAAAGATATATGATAAGTGAAAGGGTAAAACGGACGACGAGTGTAGGAACAAGCAGGTGGTCAATGTTATGCCTGATCAGTGCATGTTTTCGTATTTTGTGATTGTTGGTCACTAATCAAAAAGTTAGACTTTATTTAGAATTGAGCAGAGCTCTTAACCACCAACTGCCCGGGGTGTTTATTAACTGTAAATGTATTCATTTACAAAACTCAAACATACCTGGCTGCATCCAAACTTGCATTTTAGCTTATTTTCCATTAATAATGGACCAACTGTTTCCATGTGCAACAAGTTTTCTTTCCTCACTGTAAATCATCTTCCTATAAATATTATTTGGCCCAATCATTACAAAGCAGCACATTCGTACCTTACTCCAAGACTTTTTTAAACAACAGTGCTTCTTCTGAGTGCAGAAATTGTAAGAACTGTAATCACAACAATTGATAAAGGCAATTTTGGGTCTCGTACAGGGTCTCATACATAAACCGAGCAGCATTTCAACAAGAGATATGAGATCATAGAAATCACCTTCATTTTCATATTACCTTTCCCATCAGAGCAAAAATGTTCATTTTCTCCTTCAGGGCCTCATCAAAATATTTTCCAGACTTCTTTATGTAGGCATCTTTACCAGAGGTTAAATCGATCCACCCTTTCAGTGTCAACCCCTGAAAAACACACACAGTATAAAGCACAATCTAATTAAAGAAACATTTCAATGCAGTCAGGGATGTGCTGTAATAATGTCATATAGAAATAAGCACTTGGTTTTAGTTACGTAGAGCTATACATTCAAGCACTTGTGCACTGTGCAAATTTCAACTGGGCCGAACTCAGAATAATATAATCAGAATACTGTTAAGAAAACATACGCCAAAGTTTAAACCGATAATTTTCTTTTCTTTTCTTAATTCAAGACCCTGTGTACACTTTTAATGCTGCAGGTGTGCGACGTTCGATCAAAGTCTATCCGATCGACATCCGTTCGCTTTTCCGGCCAAGTTTTAAAAAATTTGAATAAATTGTCATGTGAAATAAAAATCTGTCATTTTATTCCAGACACAGTGGCTACAAACAGACTCAAAACAGTATTGTACTGTACAAGTATTGTACAGGGCTGCCTGGGTGGTCTTAGAGTATTAAATCAGCATTTCAATAACTTTCTCACACATTTATTGGCCATATATCTGACCCAATATTAGAAACAGAAAGTGATGAGAAATAAATACAAACACAGTTACACAGTAATCACTCACTTGTAATTAGCACTCACACTCAACAAACAAGCACAAAAACACTTGGAAAACAAAGGAAAAACGTTTGGGATGAAACACCCAACAAGACACAAAGCCAGAATGAACGATGAACACATGGAACACCTTTTCAGGTTTTCAATCGAATCCAGACTGCAGTTAGTTTTGGCCGGTGAAACATACTGCTCACAAACATAAGGGGATACCTCTAATAAAAAAATATTAGGAAAGATCCTATAATGACATATCTCCTAATTTTTGTGAGCAGTGTCTAAGCGCGTGGAACAAACGGAGACTCGGACTCATATTGGCAGATGCTTCACTACTTAGATTATTTACTCAAATACTGAAAAACTTGCTGTTATAGCTTTTCTAAACGTTCATACATGAGCTTAAGCTCGGAGGTGGTGCTTGCAGAAATTAAAAGATCAAGTAAATTAGCTGGGTCTAGTACTTATCTAGGTCAGCACAACGCTCTCTGCTACCACACAGTGCAACATTGCGCCTGCACACTCCGTTCGAGGGTCTAATAATTACGATGGGTACGCTGATGAGAACCGGGTGGATAAAAGATAACTGGGACAAAATATTGCCAAAAAAAAGTTAACCGAATAGTACGATAACCAGGGCAAACGAAAACCACTGTAATCGTTTATTCCTGCCATAGCTGATCGATTTTCCAACATAGTCGTTCATAGTCAAAACAGTCGTTTGTTGTGCCCTACTCACAATGGACTATTCTAAAAAAACACCTGTTTTATGTGACTTCTGTTTTACTTCACACCAAATAATACTAAGAAAAAGAAAAACATCAAAGAAAAACAGAAGTCACATAAAACAGGTTTTTGTGCTAACAGATTTTGGAGTCGGCATGACTGAAATGGTTAATAGAGGCCGTCTATAGTTAGAGGGTCAGGTCATACTGGGAGGGAGTGCTGAGAATAAAACAGCATTTTGAAAGCATTTATATATAAGGCAGGTCAAAAGCAAAAACAGGTCCTGCATCTGCATGGTTAGAATGTTTCTATCATATAATTAACATAATCTTACCTCCATAGAGCCGCTGGAGATTTTAATCATCCTGTCCACATACTCTCTGGCTTTGTCATTGCGGCCCAGTAGCCAGAGGAACATTCCAGCATAGTACAGAGCTTTTGGGCTGGCACTCTTACGATTCTCCTTAACCCTGGCATCGAGTTCCTGGACGTTATCTCTATCTGAAGCCCAAATGAAATCACAAACGTATTTACATCCAAACAACTGATTAATTCCTAAAGTATTAGAATGCACCTACATTAAAGTGATGCATATGTTTCAGGTTTCAAAGTTTAAAAAAAAAAAATACTGATAGTGTTGACTCACTACTGCATACCAGGGTTAGGTCTTTTTTTCTGGGCGTAGACCAGAGCCATCAGTGAACACAGAGACACGTCTCTTCTGTCCTTCACTTGGTCCAGTTCCTGAATGGCCTCCTGTACACGATCTAATAATGCAAAACACAAAATAAAATACAATTTGAATACCCACAGGACACACGGCAAGAAGGAAAAGGGTCATTAAGCAGACGCCCTTAGCCAGAGTCATTTACAATTAATACAGTTTTACAATCCAGGCAATTATGAGTTAAGGGTCTTGCTCAGGGACCCAACTGTGGATTTGAACCCTGGACCTTCTATTGTACAAGCTATTTATTTAACAGTGATTAAGTTTAGAGCATTGTTGTGTTTGTTAGTTCGTTTAAGTCAACTCAAGACCATTGAATCTACTATATATAAAGGTAATCTGCCTTTGGACTACCTTCACTATTACATATGTAGCAGATACTTTGTTCCATAGCACAGCAACTGAAATGTAGGGGCCTTGCTAAAGGGCCCGACAGTGGGAGCTTAACATGATTTTAACTCACAGCTTGAGATTCACCAAAATGTCAGCAAAGAGAAAAAACGTTAATGCCGGGCTGAACGAGAGAGCAAACACAGATAATGAACAAACAGAGCTTACAGATTTCTCTAATAATTTGTGTAAACTTAGACCACTATTAGAGTTGCTGTTTTAGCAATGGTCTAATGATCATGTATAACATGTTGTTGATAACTTCAAACTTTGTCGCTCAGTAACACTTTTTGATCTTCATTTCTAATCTTTGTGAGCTGGTTTTCTCTGAAGCTCAAGACTAAAAACTCAGTGTAAGTTGAGAATAGGAGAGCAGGCATGCATCATGATGCACAAAACGTCAGTTATGGAGATATACAATGGCATGTGCGTTCGGTTTAATAAGCCAGTTGATCGTTTTTTATGCTACCATACAGTGTAATAAGTACACATTATTTTTGAATTGTGATTCTTCAGAAATGTAAAAAAAAAAAGGTTATTTGAGATATGGTGAAGCTACAACAGGGCATTTTATTAACAATTTTAAATCTATCACAAAAAGGTTTTGTTCAATAAGGATGTAACTTTATATCCAGAAGAACTGACTCAACTTCTGGCATTTTCAAACTTGGATTACTGAATGTGCACCAAGACAAGTTTTAAAGTTTCCAGTCATTTCTTTTAATTGAAGGGAACTAAGGTATGTTGTTTACAAACCTATTCAACGGAATGTGTACTATCTGGCATTTTATTATACTTCATAAATAAATACTCGTAAGAAAACCGAATTGTGAAGAGTGTATTGTTAAACCCTTTTGTCGAGTGCGAAATGCAGGCATCGGCGTGCAAGGGAGGGGTGTGTGAGGGAGTGAGAAAGTCTGAAGAATGCAAATACAGTACAGCATCCAAGAAAATAAAAGTGCAAATAGAAATATGATCATAGCAATACAAAACAGGCAAGTGGATAATTACAAAAAACAGCACACAACATGGCCAGGTAACATGATGTGCAAATATTTCAGCACTTATTTATGCCCATATACATAACATATATAAACATGATTTACCTTGCATGAGAAGTCCATAGGCATGAAAGAATCCAAAAACAGGCTCACCGATGAACTTTAGCTGGGCTTCACTTGAAATATTCACAACATGATTGGAATACTTTTCCTGGCAGTAATATATGAGCAAGGCCTAAAAAATTATATATATATATTAGTTTACATACTTTCATAGCAGGCAGAGTCAGAAACACAAGCTGGTGTGATATTTTATATAATTACAAAATTACAAAATATAATAAAAATATATATATGTAAATACTCTGTATGTATGTATGTATATATATAAACGATCATATATACATATACATATACATACATACAGTTGAATCCGGTTAATGGGGCCACATCGGGACGGGATGGTTTTGGTCCTAATAACCGGCTGGTCTGATTAATCGAACATGCTCTATGTTACAAGACGGGACGTGCTATAATTTATATAACATATTAAATGTTTATTAAACCTTTATTGTACGATTTACACGTATAGCGAACGTACAAACAAGAACTACTGTTGCTTACCAACTTTGTTCATTGAAAAATAAATTTGCAAACAAGTTTTTCAAAACGATCTACAACACAATGTATAGATACTCAGCATGCGAAGCAAAATACTGTGTTTAAAAAAAAAAGTTCTTAGTAAATTCCAGTCAACGTTTGAAGAACTTATCTAGTGTGATGTGATATTCGCTTTAGCAGTGGCTAAGTGACTTTTGGCTTCTTTTTTTTGTAGTTATTGGAAATGTTAGGCAAAAACCTGTAGGTGGCAGTAGAGGGCTGGGCTGGAGAGAAACTCAGGAGTTTTCAGGTAGTTATGATGAGTTTCTTCACGGATATTACGTATTTCTTATTCGCTGTCACATTCGTTGGTCAAATAAGTGAATAACATTTTGGACACCTTGATACCAAGCATTGTGTAAACACCACAGCTTATCCACAGACACCTGCTTAAAAGGATTTATTTCGGTACTTTAGGATTTGGTCCGAATAACCGGTGGTCCCAATAACCAGAATCCACTGTATTACAGACACTGCTGACATACTGGGATTTTTATGCACAGCCATCTCAAAGGTTCCAGAGAATTGTCAGAAAAAGCAACAGAAGACCATTCCAGTTGCCCCTCTCGTAAGCTAAGGACCGGCAACTGAGTCTACAATTCACACAGAGTCACCAAAAGTACACAACAGACGACTGGCAAAACATCATTAGATTTGATGAGTCTCAATTTCAGTTCAAGTCAGAATTTGACAATAACAACATGAAAGTATGGATCTGTCCTGTCTTTTATCAACTGTACAGGCTGCTTCTGGTGTAATGCTGTGGAGATCTATTCTTGGTACACTTTGGACACCTTGATACCAAGCATTGTGTAAACACCACAGCTTATCCACAGACACCTGCTTAAACTTTTACACTCGCAATGCACAAAGCAGGAACAAACCCGGCATAATAATCACTTTAGATACTCATTGCTACACCTATACCTACAGGGAGTCTCAACTAACCATTACACAGTGTGGCTGCACCGCCACTATAGAAACCCTGATTCATATCCCTGCCGAAACATTTAAGGCATTTAGCAGACGCCCTTATCCAGAGCCACTTACACTCATACTGTCGTACAGTTCAAGCAATAGAGGGTTAAGGGTCTTGCTTAAGCACCCAACTGTGGGAGCTTGGCAGAGGTGGGATTTGAACCCTGGACCATAAGTCCAGTACCTTAAACACTAGGCTATCACAGTCCCAGTTCCACAGACCCTGCATGTGGGGAGATGCCCTGCCCTTTCGGTGTCTCTGTCATGGGTATCCTTTTGGTTCCCACATGTGCTTTAGTTCAGCTGGCGTATCTAAAGTGTCCCACTATGAGCGTGTGCACGTGCCCTGCAGTGGACTGGCATCCTGACCGGGACTGATTCAAAAAATTTACTAGTCACATTGATTCATGCTTTGTTCCCAGGACTGCAGCCCAGAAAAGGATTAAACCAAACGGGAAAATCAGGGAGAATATAATAATGGTAATAATACTACTAGTACTATTACTACTACTACTACTAATAATAATAATAAGCTGTAGTTACAGCAGCAGAGTTTTGTAAAAGCATGAAAATAACCTGTAATTAAATAGACAGAGCTGGGTTAAAGAAGGTTCGTGACGCACCGAGTTTCTCGGTGCAGATTTAGTTAAATAGTAACAATAACAACAACACCACCACCACTAATACTAATAATAATACTAACCTGTAGTTAGAGAGACTGAGAGCTGGCTGAAAGGAGAAGGCTCATGGCGGACGGAGTTCCTTGGCGCAGATGAGGATGAAGAAACCGCACCACATCGCCTTCTTTTAGAAGAACTGGGACTGAGGAGCGGATCAAAATCCATCGATCTCTTCAGCGTAGCGCCACAAGCCATGGCAGAAGATCTTAGGGAAGATGAATCTTCCTAATAGGCTGATGAATAACAGGGAAGACCGGAGGAGCGCGAGGCCTGCGCTTCAGCACTAAAGCGGATCAGCCTTCAGGCCGCACACATCCGCCAGCCAAGAAAAGAACAGAATATTGCGATCGAATCGATAACGGTTATTGAATTTGTTCCGATCTCGCTCTCTTGTGATCAGAGACTTCAGTACACAAAGACTGAAAGTGTATAGGGATCACAGCGCCGCTCAGGAACAAACAGTATAACAAACCCAACTGCTCGCTCTGTTTATCTTTCACCACCATTTCAGCTCCATGTGGGTTTTAATTGGTTCGATTCATTCTTCGTCGCTTAACAGCGAGAGCTATGCCAAACTAAAACTCCCTTACTGCCACCTTGTGGTGACAGGCAATATTTTATTAAACCCATTTTTTAATCATGAAAGCCCAGGAAATGTTTACAATTCACAAATACTAGAGATATTTTAGCGTTAGCACATATATAACTTAGAACACACACAGTCCACTTTACTAGGTAGGTGGGGTGGACAGCCTTATGTTTACAACGAGAAGGTCCTGGAATGGAGTAGCCTGGATCCATTCTGTCCTTACTGTGTCTGTGTGGGTTTACTCCAGGAACTTCAGTTTCCTCCCACAGTCCAAAGGCATGCATGTTATATTAATTGATTACTATTAATTAGCATTGACTAGAGTATGTGTATACATAAATGGTCCTGATACATTTTACATTTACAGCATTTAGCAGATACCCTTATCCAGAGTGACTTACAACTCATACAGTCTTACAATCCAAGCAACTGTGGGTTAAGGGCCTTGTTTAAGGACCCAACTGGCGCAGTTTTGGCAGAGGTGATATTTGAACCCTGGACGATGAGATCCAAAGTCCAGTACCTTAGTCACTAGGCTGATATAACCTTGCGTACAGATATAACCTGGAGTGTGTTGCTGAAAAGGCCACTGATACTGATAGCAACGTTAAATAAAACCAAATAAACAAACAAACAACTAGGTAGGCACAACCAGCCAATACGGTACTTGGTTGGACGGCACTTAATTTTATGCGGCACAAATTCAGTAAAGTACTGAACATTGCACACATTAAATTTTTTAAGTCCATATTGACATAACAGCTTCACTATGATGCGATCAGCAAAGTGTTGTGAGTTGTGGTGAGTGTGGAGAACTCATTGTCATGTTCATGTCACGTTTGAGATCATTGTAGAAAATCTCAGTAGATCAGCAGTTTCTGAAATCCTCAGACCAGCCTGTTTAGCAGCAGCAACAATGCCAGGTTTAAAGTCACTTAAATTACTTTCTGGTTGCTTGGTTTGAAGTTCAGCAGGTCATATCTACATGCACTGAATTTCTGCCCTGTGAGGGGTTAACTGGTTAAATAGGAAATGTCTAACAAACAGTTTAACCGGTGTACCTAATAAAATGACCATGCTCTGTGTGTGTGTGTGTATGTGTAGATACGCTTTTATTGTTTTGTACAGCCCCTGCATGTACAAAATAACGAAAACTAAATTATAGAGACTCATTAATTAATTTGAGAATAATTAATGTTTTTTCTCCTCCTTTAGGGTAAAAGGTTGTTGACTTTACACCAGGTTTCCAGTTGACTCGCCTTATTTCTTTAGGCTGTCCCATCACCCTTAAACAAAATCACTGCTGCACACTCATCTGTACATATATTTTATTACTATACATATATTTTAAGAAGGGGCATTTTGGACAAATCAACTAGCTATATTAGCTATAGCACCTACGTATTACGAGTCCAATTTCTGTTAAAATAATTTTATTTGTCATACCATGTTCCAAAAGCGATTCGATATTTGAATTACGTATTTAAAGTTTAGCCGATTACATTAGCATCTTAAACCAACCGCTGCAGTACCAACATTAACCACAGGAGTGCAGCAGCTACACATCATTTCATCTGATCATTCCTTGTTGTTCAACACAGTTTATTATTACTATTTCGTAACTTTCATTTCAGATTTTATTTTAATTCTACGAATAATTCGTCTTGTACTATCCTTAAATAAACGATGAGGAAGATTCATAATTAGATTCGTAATTCGTAATAAAAGGTAATCGGTAATTAAAACTGAAACACCCAACTTAAGAATTGAAATATAGTCTAGTGATTGTTTCGTAAGGAATAAATAATACGTCATAAACTGAAAGTTATTTATAGTTCAAGTGTTTGTAGTGATTTTGAATTTCAAGAAACAAAGTTGATCACAAAGAGGAATCATTCTACTGATTTTGTATAACCACAAAACTCTGACCTTGTAGGATTATGCTCTGATTTTAATCATTTTAAACCAACTTAATACACTATGTGGTCAAGTTTGTACATACCAAAAATGACACGCAAAACATAGATAGTAATATATAGCATCCATCGATTCCACCTTTGATGTTTTTGTTCTACTGGAACTTTCTACTGTTTTGGAACATGCCTGCGAGGTCAGCTTTTAATGATAGACAAGAAGTCCTGGTGCACTTTTGGCAATCCAGCGCATGTTAAAAGTGTCTGATGGAGTCGAGGTCAAGGTTCTATGCAAGACAGGCACCTTCTGGAAGTGGAAGCTTATAGAGTCACTAGCCTACTAGTACAAGCAGTCCAACACTCACTGTTTGTCTCTGGGCAATCCAGAGATGTAGGATTGATATTGGGACTGTGGTGGCCCAGTGGTTATGTTACTGGACTATGGTCCAGAAAATCCAGGGTTCAAATCTCACCTCTGTCACAGTTGGGTCCCTGAGCAAGGTCCTTAACCCACAATTGCTTGGCTTGTAAACCTGTATTAATTGTAAGCCGCTCTGGATAAGGGCGTCTACTAAATGACAAATATATTGTGAATATACACAGCTCACTAATATCCACAGCAAACTTGTTTTATGAAGCATATATACAAAATAATTTGTAGACTGCTTTCTGTTGGGAGGTGGCTCTCGTTAATCCAGACCCCTCAGTTTTAACTTGTAAAACATAAGGAGTTATTTTAAAAATAAAAAAATGAAATAACTAGTCTCATGATTTCACGTCACCACTGTAACATTAAGAGTCCATATTCAGAGCCTTATGTTAAGCAAAATGAACCAATAATCGCCACAAACTAAACATTTGGTAAAGTTTCAGAGATGCTATTTAAAAAGAGCAGGGTACAAAAACACAATGTAAAAATCCCCTCTGTGCCATCAAGAGCAAAGTGGTTCTGGATAAGGGTGAGAGGTAATGACTAAATGTAAATGTAACACTGACTGTACTGTTCCTAGATATGTGATCCTTAGATATGGTCCAATCTACATTCCAACAAAAGACTGAGAACACAGACAAAGGCATTTCAAAACGTCTTTTCGCCATGACTTTATACCTACTGTAGAGTGGTCCTTACACACTGTGAGTGTATATATGCAAATCCATAAATGTGTACAAATTCCAAACCAATCACATCTGAATAAACAATTAGCCATTTGTTGTTTATCAGTAACACATTTTCCTGGAGAATAATGAAGTCAAACCCAAACACTATTAGTATCTAAAATGTGTATTTGCTGAATAAAAAATGTGATTTACATTGTCATATGAAAGCTTGCAGAATACACGATGTTAAAATGAAGAATATTAACGTCACGTGGCGTGTTTTAGGTTTCGAATATTTCTTCAATCTCTACAGCATTTTCTACATTTTGTACAGCCATGTGAATGAGGGACAACATGTTCTACCTTCTGACAGCTGCTGAACACTTTAACTCAGGAAATATCGGCTTGTTTGCAAATGGGAAATCCATATCATCTTCCACAGGCCAAATAAATGGAACCAGCTGTTTACATGAACATGCAGCACAACCTTACAGAAGACTTACAGAATGCAGTTAGAAACTGTTCAAATATAAACCTTCTAAAAATCTACAATATACAGCAAGTAAGCCTGTAAAGTCCATGGTACACTTCAGGATTAGCATTTGTACTCCAGTACAAAAATACTCTCAGAAATTCATCCCCTTTGCATGATTTAAAAACATTTGGCATTTTTTTTTGCTTGTACGATGATTGTGCTTTAGTCTGACTTTTTGCTGTAACATGAAGCTAATCTGATTTAAAAAGCTCCAGATTTCCAGTATGACTGTATGCTATTGCAAGCCTATTCCTGAAAAACACCACATGGTTTGAGGTAATGCTTTGAAACCCAATAAACTGTCTACACTAATTATTACACATGCTTCTGTGTGTACAAAGAATATAAAGACTTCCGATCACCACGTGTGCATGATTACTAGAACAGATTTCAACAGGTATTAGAAACTGCAATGCTATGTGGGGTGGCATGGTGGCCTAGCAGCAAGAAGGTCCTGGGTTTGGTCCCCAGGTGGAGCTGTCTGGGTCCTTTCTGTGTGGAGTTTGCATATCCTCCACATGTCTGTCTGTTTGGGTTTACTCTTTGTACCCCGGTTTCCTCCAACAATAATTGGGGATGTTTAATGAAAAAAAATATTTCCCTTATTTTATTTTTGTGATTTTATTTAACTATATAGGGTAGTTTCAACATAACCTTGTGGTCAGAGGTTAAAATGGCCATTGATGCTGACAGTGACATTGAATAAGCCAAAGAAACATTCAGATGCTTGCAAGTTCAGAAACTTTGGCACATATTAATGCTGTCGTTCACAAATAGTCTGAATCTGACAGAGCTAAACTTAGAGACTTTTTTCAGTAAATATTTAAGAGACGGGTAATAAAAAAACAAAACAAAAAACAAAAGCAGACATAAAACATAGTGCACTATTGAAGATCACCACTAGATCTATCCTCAGTCTCAGTCATATCAGCAAACCTATTTTCTGTGGAATTTGTTTAAAGACAGCAGGGCAGCAGCTGACTTTCTGGAAGTGGAAACTTAGAAAATGTGTCATACTGAGCATCGCTAGGCTATCAGTGCAACCAATTCTACTTCCACTGTTTGTCTATGGATAATCCAGAAGTGTGTAAACAAACTTGTTTACTAAGTGTATATACTAACTAATTTATAGGCTGCTTTCAATTGGGAGGTGGTCCACTCAATTTTAATTTGTTTAGACTAATAACATAAAGCACTTACATCACTACTACATCTACCCACAAAATCACTACAAAATTGCATCTGTTTTTTTCCTTATCTGAAAAAAAATGTCCTCTGTGTGATTGGCCTCACGTCTAGCCCTAGTCTGGACAAAGGGGCAAGTCAGTGATTTTGTTAAAAGGCTAGATTGGTTAAAACATTCTTGGAAGATAAAACAGAAGTTGAACTGATTTACAGGTTGGACATCTTAACAGCAGGATTAGCCAAACACCTGCCGACCCCTGTTTTATGCCTGTTTTTTCCAGTCTACGCTCCAGATGCCCCCTGCAAACCTGTTCAGGAATAAGCAGGGTTAAAATATGAAGGAAAAATAAGGGGGTGGGGGGTGTTTGATCTAAATCCATGTCACCTGATGTTCTGAATGTACAGCCACAGTGGTTAATGAGTAATCGGTTTGAACATCAAATACTCGTGACTTAGGGAGCAGTTTACACTGAAAGCAAAGACAGCATACTGACAACCTGAAGAAAGATAAGACTGATTAAGCAACAATAGCATATTTTATGCATGATTTAAAAGCAAACAGCAACAAATTAGTATTTCCTAGTTTGAATTAAAATTCCTTTTGAATTAAATGTATGGGTTCACTTAAAGAAAATCATCAATGAATGCAAAACTATAGTCAGTGGTACTGATACTGTAAACAATAAGTACTTGACATGGTACTTGCATTTACATATTAATTATAATCCTGATGAAAGCCCAGACAGCAGAAGCATGTTTTGTCCATAATTAGTCACCAGCCCAGTGGTGGAATGTACTTTAAGAACAGAACACAAATCACTTGTACTAGTGCTTTGACAGAAATGTGCGGCAAGTGCATACAGTAGCAACTTACTTTAATTTTAGTTTATGACTTGATACTTATTTCATTTCTCTACCAGAGCAGAACTGGTTTTATAGGAAACCCTTATTATCAGAAGCATTTAGAGCTCTTTGGGTGCTAATCGTTACTGTTATCTCGTTAAGAAGCTCAAGAGTTCAGATAAAGATCACTGATATTTCTTTGGTTGTGTTATCGTTCAACAGTCCGAATGAAAGTGTAGCATATGTAAATAAATTACATAAAACCTGGGAGTAAACAGGCTGGGCCATAATAAAGCCGTTTTGACACAGGATATAGAATAATATAAATGATGTCATAATACTACATTAAACTGCTGTCTGCAACAATCATGTAAAATTTGCAATGCTTGGCTGTTAACTTCAGATATGTACATAACGCAGGTTATGCAAGATTCACATGACCATTGCTTTAAACTATTTCTGTAAGATCAAACCTAATGCACGATCATCATGTGAGAGTGCAGAGTCCAGGCTTTAGTAAATATACTTCAGTTTAACAGTGTTACATTCTTAAGACGACAAAACCATGAACTTAAACAATTCATTTTCCTTCATTTGCACCCTTAAACCTGCACACAAACACTGAGACAATACACTTCATTTCAACTCGGTAAACCTTTGAACTATCAACCAAGATAGCTAAGTCATTAAGAAAAGGAAAAGAACCCTTAAAAGCTATTGATAATTGTTATAAATTTAACAATAAAGATGCAGCATTAGTTTCACTTGCTATATACAGTAAAGTAAAAGTGCTGGCATTCATTAGCAGTAACCATGTAGAATAAAACTCCACAGTGAAATCTTGAATAATACTGATTAATAAGAACGTAGTAGGCTGGTTTGCAGCATCCTTCATACCTGCCCTACTTCCTTCTGACCCTTCACTCAGAAAATACTCAGGGGGGGAAAAAGTGCTCATGGAGTGAACTGAGAGGACTGAAGTCCATGTCCATCTGCCCTCAGCACACTGCCCTTTGGCACAATTTTGCGAAATCCCATGAGGCCTATGTCAGGCTCCAATCATGACAGAACAATGTCAGCCATAACAGTGGAGACTTAGTCAATACTCTGAGCTTAAATAAGTCTAGAGTTTTTCAGAAACTGTATAAGGACTTTGTAAATAAAGGTGTACTGAGAAACGGTATGCACCATCATCATGCGTTGCTGTCGCAGCAAGCTCAGAACTGTAGGGACGTCCAGCATCTAAAAAAAGCAGAGGTTAATGGGTTAATCTTCCAGTGAAACAGAACTAACTGCAAGAACCTTTCCAGAAATTCTGCCAGAATAAGCAAACTGTGCACGTACCTCATTATGTTCCAGACAGGCGACCATGATCTCACTGAGAATGACCACGCCACTGCGTCCCACCCCTGCACTGCAGTGCACCAGAACGGGCGGGTTTGTGTTCTTTGGATCACTGGTGCTGTTGGTGTGTCTTCGCACGGACTGAATTTCCTCCAAATATGCTAGGGCACAGTTATAACAGTTTACTGAGTCTGTTTCAGTCAGTTATCATGCCAGTTCATCATTTTACCCGAATAGATGCAACGTTTCGTAGTTCTCACATAAACAGTCAAAAAAGCTCCTCACTCTCCACATATTTACCGTATCTTGTAGCTAGGTAGAATAGTGCTTGCACTGTGCGAGAACCTCAAATGAAACTCATGTTCTATCTAAAAGAGCATGACTGAAGTTAAAAATGAGTGAACAAACTACACCAGGAGACAAAATAGAGAGACCGTCAGCCTAGATGTCTATGTTATTCAATGTAATTGCTGGAGGTGGTTTGGCTTTCAAAAGATGGATGTTGCTCAAAAGACAGCCATGTTTAAAGTATTTCAGACAGCCTTACAACTAACTTAATTTCATCATATTTCATTGCAAACTAACCACCACACATAATATAAAAGTTAGGACAAACCAAAAGCATAATAAATGCTGTCAAAAATCACATCGTCATGGGGATTGTGAGCAATAGCTTCAAACAACTTTGTTAAAGTACAAAATATTTTACAAAAAATATTGAGTTTTTTTTTGTCACTATGGCACACCTACACATCACAATATAGTAAGAGTGAAAGTAAATATTTTTTATCTTAGAAATGTATCCTCTTGTTTTAACTCAATGAAGTAGTAAGTTAACAAAATGAAAGGTGCTTAATCCCGTAGTTGCCCACATACACATGCAGCAGAATAGTTAAAAAATAAAACTAAGACTTCCAGTTATCTTCTGACTGTGGTGTTCGGGGAAATAGGTTGTCTGTAAACATCTTCTGTACAGTGGCCAATCCTTAATTAAGTGTTTAGCTACGCTCATGTACAGCTTCATTTCGACCCACAAATCAGTAGTTGTTGCACAGAATTTCGACATAAAGGAGCATGCATCCAATTGCAACGTGGCATGTCAGAAAAGTAAACCCTTCATTAAGCGCTTATGGCTCAACATTACATAATTTGGATCAAGGGTATTTATCAAACTACATTTATGGACTTCATTTTAAGATGAAAAAAATATTGCCAGTGCTGTTTTACAGGTAATACTTTTTACAGGCATTACATCTCAATGGCCAAACCACGTCACACAACACAAGTCGTTTCTCTTATAATAACACAGTTCTAAGCTTCAGGTATTTGCGAAAAATCTCTCGTCTCTGAACGTCTCCTAATGATCCGGTATAAACGTAATACTCTAAATGCAGTATACTGGGTGTACCAGGATCCCTTTTATTTCTACAGTCCCATAATGTATACTGGCGTTGTAGTAATTAAGGTAGTTCTCAATTCCAGGCATAGAAATGAAGAAAAAAAAAACATCTAATACCATTATTGAATATCAACAATTAATTCAAAGAGAATTACACAGACTAACACGGAAAACCAGTTTCTGCTCTTCTTAAATCAGCTTGTTCTCTTTAATTATTATAGTTTTTGTTTGAGGTGTTATTATTACGTTAAAATCACCCTCCATGAGACTTGGACTCATCTTGGTCTTGACTCTGACTAATGTATACCATCAGTCCTAATCTATAATTAACCAAATTTTCTTGTTGTGACAAATGTTTTGTCAAATTAGTCTGTGATTTTAGGAGAATGTAGCTAAAGATGTTTGGGAACTTGTTCAACTCACAAAGAAAGCCCTTGAAGTCCTCAGGACAGCTGTGGTCAGGCCAATCTGTGTACTGGAGGTGCCAGACGGTTCGCTCCTGGCCTGTCAGGAGGTGTTTAATTTTAAGGCCTGTGGTGGCGTAGCAACCAGAGTCTGTGCGAAAACGCGTAGTGATCTTAAAACGCCCATAAGTGACCGTGTTGTGACGTGAGCCTAGGCGAGGCCAGTAATGGAAGCTCTTTTCACGTCCGGCTTCCTATGGAGAAGAACACAAAATGTTTTCAGTTAATAATAAAAGTGTAGAATGTGTAACTGGAACAACCTGTTTAAATAAAGACATTCAAACTCTTATAGACAGGCTGCGCATTTAGCTTTACTCCACACACACACACCTATGATACACACCTCTTCAGCAGTAACCATTGCAATAATGGCGACTCCTTGCTCCCACACCATCTGCCAGAAGTCCTGACATGTGTTAGAGAGGGGACCTTGGGATGAAATATAATTCCACTCCTCTCCACCTATTGTAAGCTGGTCATTACAGAAACACAATGAACTATAATGAGAATAAAGAATGAGAATGATGATAAACCTTTAACACCACAACAAATAGCATCTGTATAATACAACTTATATAAAACCAAACGCAAAAATCAAAAGATCAGTTACTCAAATGAAAGCAGATCTGGGCATGACTCAACTTCTCTAATTGTACTGCAAAAATAGACATTCTTCCACAAGGAAGTCCCACACAGGATTGTAAAAGGATAGCTACGAAACTGGAAATAAGCAGTCTGTGTGTGATTCACCTACTTTGATATGAGAGGCATTGATGTAGCCTGTGTTGTTCTCTTTAGTGGGCACAAGCTCCACACGTGTCTCATCGTAGGGGAGCACATCCTGAAAGCGGTTTCTTTCAGCGTTCTCAGGCAGTTGTGCAATGCTGCTCTCACTGTTGGGCCATTTCTTTGGTATTTGCTCATATTCTGTAAACACCATACCCTGTTCCAGCCGCTGCTCCAGATGTTTACACTGAAATAGACACACACATTGTTTTCTTTTTTATTTAAATACAATTGTATTATAAACATTTTAAACAGTCATAACAGAAGTATTATATGAATATATGCTACTGCTGATTAATTGACTAATAATCAAAACTGCACTGTTCATTCCAATTTGCATTCCTACCCTATCATCGTTGGAAGCTTTCCCTGCCCCGTCTTTGCTCTCATCTGGTACAGGCATTCGGGCAAATGTCAAGCCATTAAGGGCAGCCATCTTCAGCGAGCCCATCTTCTTCATTTCTGAACGGACACCTTTCTTCATTCCCTGTTATTACGAAGGTAGTAGTGAAACAGAATGAGAGACTGAGACAGCATACTAGCTGGATACTGAAGTCCTGAGGAATGCAGACAGCCATGTTCACAAACCTGTTCTGTTACATTCATTAATGGGTGTGGAATCACCCTTTTTAGCCAGAAACAATTATAACTATTAATATTAAACTGATTTAGCAGACACTCGCATCCAGGGTTTATTACAACAAGGGAAATTCCAGGCAGGGTTAACATAAACCATGAGCCTCAAGTGCCTTGCTCAAGCGCCCAACACTGTCAGTCTGGCAGTTTTGGGATGTAAAACCTTTGTAGGGGTGAATGTGTGGTTGGGTGTTGTGTAAACATCCCGTAGCACTACAACAATGAATCCTACCCAGCTTTCAGACGAACTTGGTTTGTTCTTGGTACATGCTCATCTGAGCATGAGTTATGTAAAGGATATTGACTATATGATTTTAATAAGTTAATATCTACAGGTACTCCATGTTTAACAAAGGTCCGATTTATAATATTTCAAGTTCATTATCGGCACATACTCTGTACTAAATGAGAATCTTTGCAGCAAATGATGTAGGGAGTTACATTCCAGGAGAGATAAGCACTGGGAAATGTGGTGAGGAAAAGCTGTGGCCACAGCAATAATAATTTCAGTTTTTAGCTTTCATTAAATTGAGACATTCAATACTATGATATATACAGTACATATTACATTTCGTTGTTTACAATCAAGCCAACTTATGACGTATTTGCCAGAACATATCCAAATCGGAAATTGGGGAGTACTTGTATATGTATGTATGTCAGTGAACTCTGCAGATATGTACAGCATTTTTAACTCAAGCATAACTCACATGTGGTGGAAGGCCATCAAAGTTTCTTCTTGCAGAAGGTATATCTGAGACGGGCCTCTTTTTAATCACCTCTCTTTTAGGCTTCGATCGCTCTTGGCTGCTCATGTCTCCCTCAGAAACCAGAGGCATGATGGAGCCAGCCTCATTAAGTGGATACAGAGGCACAGTCTCATCCTGCTCATGAATACGAGGCTGAGGTTGAAACCCCCGAGAGTTGGTAATAACTGGATCCAAGGTGGGGTTGAAAGAATATGCAGTAAGAGTTGTCTCCATCAGGGGGAGTTCCCGAACATTAACACATCTCTCCGGAGCAGCTTCTGCATCCTGAGACCGTGGCGTGTGTCGGCCGCTGTCATCTTCAAACTCTTCCTCCTCCCCGCTGCTGTGCACCAGCATGGTGGCATCAGATAGTGACTTTTTATGCCCGTAGCGCACATCCTCTTTTAGAATGGCATCCTCACCCTCTGTCCTTTCACTGAAAATGTCAAGCTCTGAGGTGGAAGCAGCAGTTGGTGGAGCAGCAGATGGACAGAGTGGAGGTGGAGTTTCAGTGGCAGAAGTAGAAACAGTTCTCTCCTTTAGCCTCATGTTTTCCAGGCCATACGTAAGACCAGCGAGCTCAACAGAGTTGCGTTTGTGCAAGTAAGGCCGACGCACAGCTGTTGGGATGAGGGGCTCGCTCACTTCTTGTAGTGAGTGTGCCACAGGAAGGCTGTCCTCTTGGAAGGTCTGCACAGAGTGGTGTACTCTGCGTGGGATCAGGTCAGGGCTGCTGCTGCTTGCATGGAGGTGGCGTGACAGGTCCGGCGTGCTGTTTGCTGGACGAGGCCGACTGTAGGGGTAAGGCGGGGGTGGCCTGTACACTTGTGCCCTCATAATATTGGGTGGAGGGTAGGCATGGGCCTGTGCCAGTTGCACATCAGTAAGCTCGGGCACACTGACAGCACCCACCACAGGCCGTCTCTCGCCTGGGTATGGATAAGGTGATGGGCTGTGGAAGCTGTAATTAAGATGATATGGAGCTGCTGTTCCAACATGCTCACGAATTTCCGGCTGGCTATACACAAGCGGATCAGGTCGGCTGTAGGCGTACGAACTGCCAATGTTTAGGTTCCTCAAGGAATGGCTGTGGCGCTCAGGCATTGCTGCCATAGCACTGCGGTTCTTCTGACGCATGACACTCTCGTAGTCAGGTGTAGCACGGTACGAGGGTGGAACCAACACACTGTTACGCTGAGAAGGCACATAGTCGGGCCGGGTTACATCACTCCCTGTGATGCTTGGGTTTGAGGACATGGGTGATGGTTGCATGTAGTGCTGTGGGTTAGTGAGGGAACTTGTGCTGTGAGCACTGTATACGCTGCCATTCCGGATCCTTCCATTATACTCATGTGGTGAGCGGTCCAGGCTGGTCTGCGAGTGGTAGTAGTAGCCGTTGTGATTGTTCATGTATAGGTTGTCTGCAAGTAAGAATGTGCCCATCAGCTTTATTGAGGCTTGGCTAATGGCCTTACGCAGAAACAAAACTAATAACATATGTAAAGATTTTTTTCCCTTACCCTGAGAGGAGGTGTATTGCTCTGGATAATGGCCATTGTAGTGCAACTGAGGGGGTGGTGCCATCATGTAGGCCTGAGGCTTGGGCTGAAGAGAAAAATCACATTTTATTTGTATATAACAAGAAATATTTTTGCAAAAAGCAGCATCACCGGAATGAGCAAGGCAAAATCTGTCAGTGGAAAGGTAAAATCATCCTGACAAATATTTTGTCAGTAATCCAATCAACGACTTTACATGCCCTTTGGTAATCAGATAAATGGGAAACATGACTCGAGCAATAACCAGATTTCTACTTTGCAAAAAGCCTATAATCGCTCAGAAAGATGAAACTTCAAAATATAGATCTCAAAAAGCAATAGGTTTATCACAAAATCCAGAAAGGTTTATGACATGAAGGGCATTAAAATGAAGCCCAAATAGATAACTAATGCATACCATCGAAATTCTTGTGGAGGAGCGTCTTCTAACTGGATTCACAGGTGCTGGTTCAGATTGTCTGTCAAAATACATGAATGTCAAAGTGAAAGACAAGTGTAGGTCAATAATTACAGGAACTAGTATTTTCTGGGATTGTCCTAGGGACACATTGGTATTTATTCCTACGTAGCCATATATTTGCATATAGGCTATATCAGGAATATAAATACCAGAAATAAGTAATATGTAAAGAAGCTAAAAATGCTTAAGAGTTGAACAGGCTGTATAAAATAATGTTGGGCAAATTTCAAAACGTATTTCACGGTCCTTCCTTAAATCATTAATTTTGACTTCAATCAACTAAAAAAAATTCAAGGAATTTGCAGCAAGCAATATTTTCACATGACAAAGAAATATCTTGTCTTGAGAGCTGAGCTAGGGGAGGGGTGGTGCTCTGAGCAGAAAGCATTGTTCACTGCCAAAGCAGTCTTGCTCACCCCTTGTTAGAAGGCTGAGAGGGACGAGAGAGCATTGGAAAGCGAGGAAATGAAAGAGTGAGAATGGACTTCAGGGAGCCTTCAGAAGGCAGGGCATCAGATTCCTCTCTGGAGACAGGAAAGGGACAGAAATGAAGCCACAACGCACGCACGCACGCGCACACAGTGGACACAGTGCACACTTACAAAGTACTTCTGTTAATCTTATAAAATTTGTGCCGTGCCAGGCAAATTCTGCACACATATTTGGAAGTCTCCATGTCCTCCTAAAAGAGACACAGAACAGATTTACAAACCCAGCTATGTAGTACAAGCACCTATGACTACACCCTATTACAATGAGCTGAACAGTGTGTGTTTATTGGAATGGCTTTTAGATGCATGCACAGTCCTATCTATTAAAAGCATCTGACATGTCTGGCATAATGAGTGGAAGAACATTTAGAAAACTTACTGTCTGAAACTGAATGGTGTCCTCCTTGTTGGCCAGCTCCAGGGCAAAGAAAGACTTATTATGAGTCATATTATTAATATCATTCCACCTAAAAGGAGAAAGTCCAGAAATAGACTTGGCATACATAATTGATATACGTCATAAACATACAACAACTAATTATTTAATAACTATTTTTTTCTGTCCAAGTAACCTTGTTATTTCTACACATCATGCACAAACCCATACCGAAATAAAAGAGGTGGTCGGCCATTTTTGTGCTTGACAAAAATTCCATCCAGGCAGGATCCGATGAGTACATCTGCACCCTGACTATCCTGTATGATATTAGGGGCAAAAAAGGGGGGGGGATGAAATTCACTAAGGGAAACATAATAAATAATAATAATAATAAATACATATGTCTATACATGCCAAATGCTGGTGTTTATTAGCATTAAGCACCAAGATCATCCTTACACTGAATTAATGCAGCTCCTTTACATTGCAAACAAACAATTTTTTTTGGTATTTGTGATGCAAGTCTTCACCTTTGCCTGAAAGCTTTCTTGACCATAACCATCCATCTTTTCCACTTCTTGCATGTACAGCATTTCTGCTTCTGGAATTGGCATACCTCTAGAGTAGCAGGTTGGGTTGGAATGAACAAACACAGAAAGGCATACTATGGTCATTAAACTTCTTAATTACATTACCCACACTGTTCTTCAAGAACTGAAAAATCAGCAGTTTATCAGAAGTTATTGACCAAATATAACAAACTGTTCCCCACTTATTTCATGCAGCAGAAACGGCAGAAACACATTCAGTACAACCATTTCAGTTCAGATCAAGGCCACTTTCATACATGGTGCTGAAATCTGACACACATCCGATATGTGGCAATGTGACCGGAGTGGGAAAAGTCAGATCGGAATTCATGTGACATTTATGTCAACAGCTCAAGCGCATAGTGGGAATCCCTAGCTCTTTAAAAAGCCCTGTAGGACATCCCAGGACACATGTGCTTGGAATTGCACAATGTAGTCAGGCATGAGAATATAGCTAAACTCACTGCAAACAAACTTGCGGACTTGGCAATGCCCTGCCATTGTCACCCAGTACGAGCCAATCCCTACTCACTTTTAGTCTACCTCAAAACTGCTCGCATGGTTAATGATGTATTTCACATTCTCAAGTTTTTTTTTGATCAATTCTGTGTTTGTAAAGCTGTCCATGTCACAAACCCAAAATTCCTGGCTCAACAGTTCTTCCCATCAACAATTGCCGCCTCTGATGCCTTCTTGTCCTAGTTATGTGTCTGTGAATGTATTATTCAATATGAATTAATTAAAAACAACTTTAATTTAGCAAAAGCAAATCAATTTGCTTGTTTACTTCTGAGGGGGTGTCCCAGATGGCTTGATGCTTTTCTGGTGCATGCACTTCAGTTCAAAAGCATGACGTGTTCAGACTAATGTTAGATATTTAGTTACTTGGTGGATGTTTAACACTCCGACAGCCTGTAGGGCATTAAAACTACAGTTTTGGATTTTACTTACACATTATTTTAACACACATCATCCCCATGGAACAAATCGTATGATACTAATTCTTAAATTTAAAAAAACTACTTAAAAGTAATGTTTTACATTAAAAGAGTGTTGTTTTTGTAATCATTTCATCTTGGTGCAGCAAAAACAGAGGATGAAAATAATGGTACCAAATTATTAGAGAGTAATTAATGAATTCAGTACGTTTATGTAGTCCACTCTTATGGCTCTGTAGCACTCTTCAAAAGCAACACCATTATCTTAGTGAGTTTATGGTTATATACGTGATATAAACTGTGCTAATTAACACAAATAAATATTCAGATCATCTGACAAATCCTGCCACAAAAATCAGCATATACTTCTGAACATCATCCATTAACAAAAGTCAGTTAAAGACATTCTATAATATTTCTACAGAAGTTTAAATGTATGCTCAATGTTGAGGGTGTGTTTTGTACGTTCAAGAAAATTAAGAAATATGAAAATGTTACTTAAAACTGAGCGGAGACAGACATGAGGGTGTTCTCACCGGTAGTTTTGATAAATCCGAGCAACTTTTTGGGTGGCTTCTTCAACAACCCTCTCATCTTGAATCCAATCCTATAAAGAGAGTTAGAGAAAACAACAGTGTTTCACTGAAAGTCTTTCATCTACCGAGAAATGTATAGCTCTAACATATTTGTGGGGGAAAACTGAAACATATACAAACTTACAATAGGGAAAAGCACAAACTTCTGGAGAAATTCCTGTGACTCATAGCGATTAAAGTCTCCAAAATCAGCTAGAGCAGGAAAAATAAAGAACAGACTCTTTAATTTTTGGTAATTCTAGTTTAATGTCTAGTTTTCTTTAAGGCAGGCCTACTTGAAGAATACTGGGTTATATGACATGAACTTTCTTTAACTCCATGTTTTATACCTAATTGTAGGTACTTGAAGACAGGGACAATAATCTGCTTATTCATCACGTTCATCTTCTGAAGCAGAACATTTTCATTTAAAAAAAACTCTGGCAGGGTTGTTTTGGCAACAGTGTCTCATTTTAAAATAAGCCAACAAGATATTTTGGCTTGCAGGGAAACCAATTTAGTCATTGTAACTCAAGTGGTCCAACATTAACAACAGGCCCAGTCATGCTGTTAGAAATGTACCCAAGCTATGTTGAGAATCCAGTGAAGAATTAGCAATGCTGACAGAACTGCTTAAACTCAAAAATAGCATATGGTAAACACCTGATCTAACTGACCCAATTCAAAGTAAAGCAGGGGATCCATTAACTACAAACACTGACCACCATGGGGAAACACTAGGGTTACAGGAACTTTCTTTCCTCTGTGTGATGCAGCACTTTAGACCTTGCTATAACTTGTGAGTGATGTCGGTTACCCTGCTATGTTAATACCACACCAGTAACTTGTGTTGCCAGATATAACTTGCCAGCTGCATTTGAGATTCATTAACTGGCCAAAAACTGCAGCCAGAAATGTTAAGCCTATGTCTTCACAGCTAGTTTAGCCCAAGGTCTGTTAGATTAACCTGATTATACATACAGACATGGACAAAATATACAGTCAAAATCTAATACATCTTAAATCTAAACTGTAAGCATGAGCATAATCAGCAATTCATATGGAAAACCTATATTCAAGATACCTTGAACAGCAAATCCAGCCAACCGAATTGCCTGTTCAAATGAGCATGGAATCCTTCCCTCAAGAATATCTTTCTTTAGTTGGAGGTAGTACTGGTATCTGATGGAGACGACACAAACAATTAAGCAATCATTTCAATTCCAGCCAGACCTACTTATGGTGTATGTAATTAATGAATCACAAATCTGATTTGAAATTAACTCTCATTTTAGTCACCTGGTTATCTCTTGTTGTAGCTGGGACACAGTTGGCACATAGATCACAACTCCAAAGTAAACAGTGGTCTCCAGGCCATATTTGTCAAGCTGTTTTTTCAATGGCTTTTCTAAATCAATCCATCTCTGCTGGTTTTGTTTGTTGAAATACCAGAGACTGAAATATGTTATCTGAAAAAAAAAGAAAACCCCCCACAAAAGCACAGAAGTTAAAGGAGGATGTCCATTATGAGTTATTGTTCTGTAAAAACCACGGCAGTTAATATGTTATCAATCAACATCAATCACCACAAAACGGCATGAAGGATAAAAATGTTCTGCAATTATTCAGGAACTTGCTTTAACAATACCTGCCTACTGTACGGCAGTAACTGCTGAATGTGGCCTGAAAACAGTGCGAATGACATTGCTTACAGATGACTATTGGCCACAGACCCTATTGTACAGCTGTATTTTAATCAGAGAATAATGCTTACAGAGAGAAATGTAAAAAACGAATGCATTTTTATTAAAACAGCCTATTTGTTTAGTTTGATCAGAATCCTAACTTGTACACTACACATTAAGTTGTGACAAAAAAACATATTTTGAATAATCTAACGTCTGTTTATGAATTATAGCAAACAAGGTTGCGAATTTAAAAAGTTGCAATCATATAAGCCAAAAAAAACCCCCAAACAAACAAGAAGGACCTAAAAAACCCTGGGTTACATTTTTAACCAGGTGCTGTATTAAGTGCAAATGCATGTGGTTCAAATCTCATCACTGCACAATCCAGATGCATGGAAAACCAGGTGGAAATGCGGTAGGTGATCTGCTGAACCCACTTGACTGATCTACATATCCTCATGCAACTAAATATCAGCTAGATAACATGCAACTACATGAGCACCTTGAACTGGATGTCTCAAGACTGATGTATAAAACAGACAAAACAATGAGCTCACAGTATGAAATGTACATATTTCACCACTCAAAAAGCACCAACACATTAGAATCTAGTATCAGCAAGAGATAATACACACCTCTCGTAACTCAAGTCTCTGAGCAACTGCTTCCAGACATTCTTGACCTGTGCTCTCCACCGAAAGGGTAAACTCAACAAATTCGCCATTAAGTAGCTGTATGCGTGTGACCAGGCAGCTCTTGCTGGAGACAGTGTATCTTCGGGTTCTCTTAAGCTTAAATCCAAATGGTAAGGGCATGTTTCGCATGTGCCTCTGTGGCCAGAATGAATCACTCCACTTCACTTAAAAATTAAGCCATTGGTAAAAGAGAGAGCGTGCCCAGGGTACAGAAGGCAGTTATACAGATCACTGTGGAAGAAAACAGAAAACATCTGAGGAACATATAATAGGAAGCATTCTTATCGAGATCATATCTATTGCCAAAAAAGTACGCCCATTTCATGCAAAAAATTATTCACATTTGTGAGGTGTGGTTTTCACAAAAATATGGACATGCTTTAGTAACAGTTTGTTAATATCCACAGAACATACCTCCTTTAAGGTATACTTTTGCTTTTTATTGCCATCTTATACAGGGATCTTTCCATCATTCCCTTTTGTGTCTTTCCTGAGGTTTACTGTTGTTTTTACACGTAAAACTTTCAAATTGATGTGTTTCACATTAGTGAAGCTTAAACTTTCCAGCAATTTCATTTTGAGCGGAACATTTTTGGTCAAGGATGTTCAGGCAGTGAAGCTAGGCCACCACATCCCACACAGGGATGTGGGTCCCAGTAGCGCCTTCCACAGTAAAAATGGACTGGTAGAGAAGTCAAGGCTTTAATTTTGAAATTTCTAAGCAAAATTTAGGTGGTTATGTCACTACAACGATACACAATTTCCTGCTGCCATTTCCACAACAAGGATATAGCCCTGGAACCAATGTAGTTCTTGGGAGTGGGCAGTTAATGTCGAATTAGTCCATGTTTATTTTGTTAGAAAACACCTATTTTGATGGCAGCAAGCATAAAAATGTAGGCTAAACAGACTTAAAATGATTTGTCAAAATATATCACTTTAATAATGTAATAGTAATAATAAGAAAGTAAAACTTCTAGTAAAAAAAAATCTGCTTCTGAAAGTAATTACAAACAGAAAACATTCGCAACTCCATAATTATAAGATGCTGGTTATGACAAAATTAGAAAAATCTCTACTTTAAAATAAGAAAATATATTTGTAAACAACACGGGTCAGAATTACTGGCACACCTAGAAACTATGAACAGTATGTTAATAGAAGTTCCCATTTCTATTTACCATTTAAAAGTTCAGTTGAGAGTTTAGGAACTACACAACTTCCTGTTTCACTGGGGTAACTTCACAGTTTGATTATCACTCAAATTTGATCAAATTATATGTATAACAGAAATTTAGATACCTTAAACATGAGTGTTATAATTTAGGTTGACCCATTCTCTGTATTGATGTATTATTATAGTCAAGTGAGGAGCTGCTCAAATTGGTGTGTGAACATAGGCAAGCTTCTACTGTAGTTATCAGAAGCCAGTCTTCGCTGTCATTCATCTATCTAGTTTATAAAATATTACATCTAAAAAAAATAATAAGCACTTAAATAGGCTCTTGTATTCCTGCAACAAAAGGAACAATTTAATCGTGGTCTGGGATTGAATCTTGTACTTGACATGGTATGGGATTACAGCTTTACATTCATGGAGATGTGCAGATTTTACAGTAACTTAAAACTTAAAAATGAAAATAAGACGCTCAAATGATTACCAGATAAATCATTCTCTATTACCTAGGATTAAGTTGTTAAAACTGTAATGGGCATGTAAATAGCGTCATTTTCTTAAAGTCTGCCTTTAGAAATAACAAGTTAATCACAGATTCTGTCACATTACCAGTGAAACAATAAATTGAAAATGTTACTAATGACAATTAGCATTTTAAAGAAATAATTCTTATAAAGACAAACACCTGTTCAGCTGGTGCTGAAACTACTGTCTCTAAATAGTTTTAGGCCTACATCACTAATTCATTTGTTTAAAATAGCAATTAACTATAAAGGTAAAGAAATTAAGAAGGAACTCATTAATACATCAATCAAATCTCCAACTTGGCTTACTAATCACCTCACCATCATAGTGTTTGAAATATGCATTGCATAAACGCAGATTATAAATGAACCAAAATGAATATTTATTGCAAATCTATTAACAAGAACATAACACACCCACAAGTGTTTTCTAAATACATTACTAACTGTGCATTTAACAGAACTGTGTACTTAGAGTTCAAACATATTTTATATTGCCCAACCCTGACTATTAACAATCACATCTTGACACATCGTTAGACTACGGCAGGACACAATAAATATCTGATGTGATTTACTGAAATCCCTTATAGGATCTGAACTGCCCTATTGCTCTGATCAAGTTGAACATTTTAATGTGGCATCACTGACCTCACCAAACAGCTCAGCTTGGGTAATGGACTGTAAATTCAAAGTCAGAGATCAACAGCATGTGTGATGACCAATGGGATAATATTACAACAATATTAACTCTATGCAATAAGACTGTTCTCTTACAAATCTTGCACTTGGCAAACATAAATAACTTACATAGTCATTTAGATGACAACATATTGATTTCTCTATATGAACTAAATTCTATAGTATTACAACATTAACCCTGTTAGACTACCAAGGCTATTTAATGCTGACCATCTCACTTATTAACCATTGCTATAGGACAGTGAATGTTTCAACCATCTTACCAGTTATATGTTACTTGTCATTTGTTTGGGTAATTTATTTCTATATATTTTTTTAAACAGTCATTTTTCATGTAGAATGACTGACATCATGACAACGTCTGAGAAGTATTTCAGTCTGGGAAATGGGTGTTAAGCAACCAGGTCAGAGATTAACCGCAGGCAAGATGAATAATAAGTCAATTATTTGCTTTTCCTAATTTCACTCTCTTACAAATACTACACTTCACAAACGGTAAGGGTATTTGATGACTATTTAAAACAAAAGCTATATGATTTTTGAATTATTTATTATCAAGATTACCACATGACAGTTACTGGATGTTAAAATAACGACTGTAAATGTAATTGTTTTAAATGATTAAACTCTGAACTTTATTTTTCACCTGGCAAATAGTAAAGCTTCAACAGGTTGTAACTTTCAAAGTAATTAAAATAAATCAGCAATGTCAAAGACTGCCAGGGCAAGTGGTGATTAATTAGTTGGGTTACTTACTACAACCTTACTACAAATATTAGAAATTTGGTGACATCTTTTAAGCAGAAAATCCTGCAACACTTCCACTGTTAAAAATCTGAGCTAATACCACAATCAACAGGTCATTGGCTGCAGTAAGTGAGCTCTAAACCCTTAAAGTTAACTTTAAAAGGTAAACCTTTTGCAATTTACGGTGTTCGCTTTAACAGAGTATCTGCAAGAGTTATACGACACAAGAGTAAAACATTTAGAGATACAGATAATTTCAGGCAAAGCTATCTTGAGTTAGCATAGCATAATGGCTGGTTAAATATCTGCGTGAAACGTTAGTGTTTGTGTAGCTCACGCGCGCTAGCAACTCCGTTACTTACCTTGATATCCTGACTTTCATAACCGATTACGTTACATGAACTCGCTTTAGAAATAGTCCACAATGTATTAGAGTTTATAAATAGAGTCCATTTCGCTAGTGTTTGTGTTGAATCACACATGTTACACTCCCAGGGAACTCCGTAGTTAAGGAAAGAAGTCGATCCCAAATGAATCGATTCTTCCACTCCAAACGTTAAGATTCGAGAGATGACTCCGAAAGATGAAGCTTTGGAGTCGATTCCACATATTGATTCAGCCGAGAGGCACAGACTGTGATTCTATCGCTTCTACTCAGCTCAGAGGTTTGTCTCTCAACTATATTTTAGTTATATATGTTATGTTTGGCTTAAAATAGGTATTTTAGTTTACATGCTGCATTATGTTATAACAAATACCGATATTTGTTTTTAAAAAATATTTGGTAAGAAAAACAGGCTAATCTGTTTCAGTGTTGAAAAAA
>JAUZST010030338.1:0-29367 GCA_034779995.1 Parotocinclus haroldoi | reverse complement strand
TACGTGTGGCTACGTGTGGCTATGTGTGAGAATGTGTGGCTACGTGTGGCTATGTGTGAGAATGTGTGGCTACGTGTGGCTATGTGTGAGAATGTGTGGCTATGTGTGGCTATGTGTGAGAATGTGTGGCTACGTGTGGCTATGGGAATGTGTGGACATTCGTTGACCAAATGTCCTCACATTAATAGAAACATTATATATATATACAGATATAAACTGTAAATAAAAACGGAATGCAATGATATGGAAGTTTCGAAAGTTGATTCAGAATAGAACATCGATGACATACTGAGAAGATGTATCATTTAAAGAGAAAAATTAGATGAGATTAAATTTCATGACAACAAGACATTTCACTTTGAGACTGTACCCCCTTTCCCCTTTACAACAGTCTGTAAATGTCTCGGGACTGAGGAGACAAGTTACTCAAGCTGAGAGACAGGAACATTAACCCATTCTTGTCTAATGTAGGATTCTAGTTGCTCATCACATGATCACATCAGAATGGACAGTTGCAACAAGGCCTTATAGGGGCCATGGATTCAAGCCGTTAGTGCCTAGTGTTGACCCTCTGAACATCTGTCCACCCCCGAGTTATCAGAACATCAGAGCATGTTTTTCTAGTTCTCAGCTACGCAGTTTTGTTGAACCTGTACCCACTTCAGCCATTGTAGCCCATCAACTTCAGTACATGCTGCTGTTAATGCAATAGGGGGAACATTAAAAACACTAATAATCTTTTGATAAATTATTTTCAAACAGTCAAGCTTTTTTGTGGAATATGCAGCCTATATGATTTGAAATGAAAAACGAAAAATTCAATGAATAAATACATCGTTTGATCCTAGGTTCCTTAATATTAGCAGAAGATTACATTTGTAGCGATGATAGATATTTTTTCTGGTAGCAAAACTGCCAGACCAGAACTGACTTTGAGGTTTGAAAATTACGTGTATAATACAGTTATGTCAGTTCTACACTCTACCAGCTGTGCCAATGCTGTGCTGAGAATGATTGTCCAGTGTGGTGGCATCTGTATTACATGAAATAAATTGGATCAAACTGGGGGAGAACATAAGCTGTCATAGATGATCACCCCAGATCATGAGCTCAAAACACTTTTTTTCACTGTAATATGGTATTGCTTCTCTTATATCACATTTGTGTTGATGTTTTTTAATATTTAAGATAGGAGTATTTCCACATACATTTGATTGTTTTTTCTGTATACACAGGACCATTTTGGATATGTGTGACCCTAGTGTTTTCTGTGGCCTTTAGTGGGAACTTCTCTAGCTTTGTGAGTCAACTGGGTGACCCTCAGTATCACTACAGGCCACAATTCCACAGAGGTAAGAAAGATATTGGGTACAAAACAATAACAGAAGGAAATGCTTTTTAACTGAACATTTTCTCACTCTGTGCTCAAAAAATACATAAGGTAAAAATTTCAGGAAATTGGTAATAATATAAGGTATAGCTGTAATGATGCGGCAAAAGGCTTCCATAAAATGGTGTGTATGCATAACATTCTATAGAGGAGTGCTTAAATATGGCCGAAACATCAAGGTCAATTTGCATAAAGATTACACAAATCCTCTTGGAGAGCTCCTAATATAGCTTTAAAAATCCTAGCTGGGAGTTTTAACTTTAAAGTGATTCAAAAGCGATATCAGAGCAAGAAGTGTTGCTGTCTGGCAGAGAAAACACTAGCTGAAAGCCCTGCAATCAACCTGTGGCCACAGGATGTCCTGCACATATCACTGTCGTATGTGATCTAGTCCAGGTGTTTTGTAAACGACATGGCTGCAAACAAAGGTGATGGTGGCTGGCTGTCAATGGCAGGACATGTAATGGGCACAGTGGGTAAAAAAAATGTCCTTCTGCTAAGCGCCTGGAAATCCCGTCAGGGCAGAGACAGTTGTGTAGTGGTGTGACCTGTGTCTGTAGGGTGGACAACAAAATTTTGGGAGCTGCTCGTTTTTATTCACGGATCAAACAGTCCTTTCTACTGGTGGTCTGTCTGGGCTGGCTCAAGCCTGTTTACTCTGCATTTACTTACAGAACCATTGCTCAAAACACCACCTAACAACTAGTTTAGAATGGCCTCAGACACTCATCTGGACAATTTTTTTTCTAGTGCAACCACCAATCCCTAACCAAGTGATACCCCACCAAAAAGTAGCAAGAGAGAGACTTTTTATAGATAGCTGGGGAATTTGTGTGTCAATTCTTTTGACCCAGTGTGTATAATAAGACCGCACCTGTAATCATCTCCACTCTGAGACGAACCTGCAGGGCGTTTTGTAGCAATCTGACATCTGGGTGTGCTTTTATTTCTTTGTCAACATGTGTATATACACACACAAATGTAATATTTTCAAGTCTTAATGAAAGTGTCTTCATAGTGTTATTTAATTGAAATGTAGTTTAGTTGGCCACAGTGAATGTTTGTTGTTTATTGTAGTTTATATTGCTTATTCAGTAAACATCTTGCCTCAAGTAAAACTCTTGCTCTTCTTTTCCTGTAAATGGCAGTAACTATAGCAGCAGTTGCTGTCTTTCTTTATGCCTGGCTTGTACCACTTGGACTATGGGGTTTCATGACCTGGCAACAGAGTGCTACTCATCGTCAGACAATTGCATACTCCTTTATGGAGACGTTGTGTGTCTACGGCTACTCTCTCTTCATTTATATTCCCACCTCAGTGAGTTTGTTTAATTGCTATTTCCCTCAGACCCCCTGGCAATTCATTTGTCCATTATTTATCAAATAGCAAACAAATATTAATAGAACAACAATGAATCACAGTGACTGGTTTCTCTGCCAGCATGGCAGTGAATGAATTAATTTTTGTGAGCGGTATATAGAATGAACAGAACTGTAACTCATGCTTGTGTGTATTTTTAAGATTCTATGGATCATTCCATTTGGATGGCTTCAGTGGTTCTTGATTTTGATTGCCTTGTTGGTCTCGGGCTCCATGTTGGTCATTACATTCTGGCCAGTTTTTCAAGAAGACAGCAAGATAAAGGCTTTCTGCATCATGACGACCATTGTGTTCCTTCATGCTCTGCTGGCCATTGGCTGCAAGGTGACTAATTTGCCTTCGAAAAAATTAAAACTCAATCTGCCTTTACTTGGAATGTTTGCAGGTAAACTGTATTTGTTGTGCAAAAGATGTCTTGTTATCCGTTTCAGCTATACTTCTTCCAAATGGCAGTGAAAGTATCACCAACCACCTCTCCACTGGCTCCTACTACACTGAACTCAACTGTGAACAAACTTTGATCTGCAACAACTTTGGTCTCAATAAGAATGACCAGGACAAAATGTGCTCATCTGTAATCATATATTTGAGTCTACTTGTCACAAATGTAACATTAAATATGAAAATACTGTTCCAGAGTCTTGGATTGAAACCATCGGAGTGTGAGAGAGTGGATCTGATCCATATAGACTTTACTCAGGTTTTACATCATCTGCCCTCTGTGACACAGCCTTCACATTTTATCAGAGCTTTGATATGGTACTTTGTACAGACAGTAACATGGTAGAGGAGGGAAATAACGTGCACAATATGTCCTCCTTAAAAGAATCCAGTCAAACAGCTTTGTGAATGATTCATTTGATAATATTGATTTATTGATGCTCAAAAGAAATCTAGACAAATAAAAACCAAAAGGGGAGAAACAATCAAACTACCAGACAAATGTCCTTGCATTGTTTTCTGTTATGTGCTATAATGTAACTGGAACGTGTACTACTGATGAATTGCCATGAAATGCACTCCTTCAGAGAAACAATGCACGTTATACCTAGTTAAAACCTAGGCTGCTCATTGCTGTGCTTACATTCAAACGCTGGGGATTTCCTCCCATTAGAACTTTCAATTTGGCTATCACTAATTGCTAAAAAAAAAAAAACTTAACTAAGACTGTCTGAGCACTGCATCTACTTCCAACACAACAGATCAAAAGCACTACAAATAATGCAGTCAAAATAGTTTAATGAAATAAGTAACAGTACTTTGATATCCTGTGTGTTCTTTAATATCCACAGGAATCAAGAACATCTGAAACTACAGTTACATTTTATTCCTGGGTTAAAACTGCACTGTGGGTTGCCAAATTAAACAAGCAGATTCATTGTTTTGGCTTCATGTGCAATTCAAATTAGTCACAAATATTAAGACATAAGGAAGTGTCCACAACTACACTGCTTACAAAAATTCATTATTTGTGAGCAGTATATTTCACTTGCACTTTTTATCTTGCTTTTGTTGAAAAGGGGAAGAACAGATGTGTTTAATTCTACAAACTAGTATTTTATTTAATAGTTCCTAAAGAAATTTTAAAGGCTGAACAGAAAGTATGTGGAAGTAACGCTTACACTCAACAGTCTTTGTCATGGCCATACACCCAAAAGTAGGAGGTGACAGGAAAACGATGTAAAAGTTGACACTGTCCTTAGATTATCACTCGTTTTTAAAAAATTGATGATCATTTAAACACCTGTCCTGCTGCAGTTGTGAATAAGCAACATGTGTACAGAGGCCAGGTCATCCCTCTGCAATGTCTTCCTCAATCCTTTCAAGAACTCTTATGAATAGCAGTCAAACGCACATTTGCTAATTTGGATGTTATTACTTTATTTTTGGCTGGATTATGGATATAATAAAACGCTGAGCAACAGGATAAGTTATAATTTTTTCTACATTAGGTTCTATAAATTGACGGTTCTGTGTCAGCACCCATGATTCTGGAAGCTAAGCCAGGGCAAATCCAGTTGCACTGTAGCTGTGTAGACAGGTCAGATGTTGAGTTGACAAAAATGGGTAGCCTGACATGACAATGTTGTAAAATAACAGACAAAGAGATGGGATCCAACATGGATATCAGAGTGTCCCTCTGAACAGAATTGTGTTTGGAATTTTGGATCACCGTTTTGACAGCTCAAATCAGTCCACTGACTCATGTGACTAACTCAGAAACGTTGCTGCTTAAAGAAGAAAGCATCCAAGAGCAAGGCTCAAATGCTGTCGTTGTAAGACAGTTGGGAGGATATATACACAAATGTACACCAAGACAAAAATAAACCCGAGGTGATGACCAGGGAATGCAGCATTCAATATGGTTTTGGTTAGGGTCAGTTTGGGAGTCTGGACATGCAAGGGAAAAAAAAATAAAAAATACTAGAGAGCGGCCTTAGCTCCCATAATGCATTGTGTTGCTAGGGATGGCCATGGGTGAAGCCATGGAAATGGCAGGGCCACCCATGGTAAACTGATTGGTGACAGGGTAAGGGGTGCTGCTGCTGGTTGGACCTTGCTGGCCAGTTGTAGCTCCTAAAAAAAAAAAAATAAGAAAAATAGACGAGAATGAGACCGTTAAGTGATCATAATCCTAACTACGACCTTCTGTTTATGATTATTGCATACATTTAAATTACTGCATATACTCCAAGTCATCTAACACAATCAACATGTACCTGCACTGTTGCATGAAGCACTATGTAGAAAGTACTGTAATAAATAAAATGCATGTAGCTGACCTCACCAGAGAAAAGATCAAAGAAAAAGCAACATACCCTGGACAATTCCAGTACTCATGATTGAGCCCATTCTGGAGTGAGTGTGGTTTACAATGCCTGTGTTCACTGTCAGGAAAAACAAAATTATAGTCCTTTATTAACCTTCTGAAAAATCTCAAGTATATGGAAGGAGAGGCCCTAACACACGCATTCAGAATAAACAGTCCTATTCAGTTTTGCAGATTTTCGTAATGAAAAGCAGTTTACACCTTGGATGAGTATAATCCTACGTATATTCATTCTGCACCTCACAGTAGGATTAGTACATGCAGTCATATATACAAAATGTGGTAGCCTACATGCAATGATTGTAATTACTGTATGTAATGTGGACCCAACACGAGTTCCACCTAAAACCCTTAAACTGTAAGCTAACAACACCAAGTTTAGTTTAAGTTGTATGGTATCTTAAATTAGACTAGGGCAACTGCAATAACAGTCATTTTCACTTAATACACACTTGCATTACACTTAAATTTCTCACAATTATTGATTTTACATCCAATAAGGCATTCTTTTATTTCTGGTGTAAACCATGCAAAACAATGTTTAGTTTTTTCCACTTAACACATTTGAATAACTAGCAATATACACAATTAAGTGCCAGATTAAATTGAAAATAAGACCCTGTTATGCCCAGTTTTGTCAAACACCTATGTAAAAAATTGCACTACACTACTTTGTAAAACAACAAAAACATCCCAGATCCCTTCAGTTTCCATCAAAGAACATCTGACTAAAGATATGCCATGTGTGACATTTCTGCATTGTGATACAAATGTACAATTGATTTTGTAAACCTTAGTTGAAAACAATGTTGGAGGAACACAAACGTTGGAATAGTTTTGCGGAAGTAGATCACCTGGTCAGCCTGTGGTATGTAGCAGTAACAACATAATGTCAAAGCTTCCACCCAATTCAGAGGGAAAAGCAAACTACAAGCTATTGCAACTTCAGCTAACCGTACATTAAAAGACTAAAAAAAGGGCTAAAAAAGTTTAACACCCTCCCACATCTAAAGGCCAGCCAGAGAGCTTTTAGTCACAGACCTTGTATGGTCACCATTTACAAAAGACTACAGCTAGATTCCTTTTGGAAATACCTAAAAGTAATTCATGAGTTTAAAAGCAAAAACAAAAATCATAGTCATCCACACTTGCGGTAAAAAAACAAATCAGCTTAAATATTGTTACTATCTAAACCAAAATTTTACATACAGTATTACATTATTTCAATAGATTTTTACATTCTTTATCAAACCACCCCAGTGTGTTGTGTGCATTTCCGTACGTGCATGCGTGTCTGTACCAAGGGGGATGAGGTTGTTATGAGAAACTGTAGTGCCACTGCCACCAATGACAGTGCTGAGGTCATATGCTGATGGCATTCCTAAGAAAAATATAGAGACACCAAATTAAATAAAGGGAAAAGAACAGGAAGGGGTTGAAGAGATTTGAATAAAAATCACAATTTATAAAAAAAAATATTTAAAATATTACAATAAAGTAGGGAGGCTATATTTTATTTAAGTACAGTCGAATCCGGTTAATGGGACCAGCCACTTATCCGGACCAAATCCTAAAGTACCAAAACAAATCCCATTATATACACGTGTAATTTTATTCGCTTATTTTAACCAAAATTCCACTTAAATCGGACCAAAGAAAGTGAGAGTGAATAAGAAAAAAAAGCCACAAGTTGCCACCTAGTGGATGCAAAGCGGATCAGAGATATAGGAGGATTTTTGGGATCCCCGGGAGAATTTATGCTTTTAAATCTGGATCCCACTGGATAAGTTCTTCAAACGTTGACTGGAATTTAGTAAGAACTGTTGTAGATCGTTTCAAAAAACTTGTTTGCAAATGTATTTTTCAATGAACAAAGTTGGAAAGCAACAGTAGTTCTTGTTTGTATGTTCGCTATACGTGTAAATCACAATAAAGGTTTAATAAAGATTTAATATGTTACATAAATTATAGCACGTCCCGTCTTCTAACATGGGGCATGTTCGTTTAATCGGACCAGCCGGTTATTAGGACCAAAACGATCTCGTCCCGATGTGGTTTGATTAACCGGAATCGACCGTATTTATACACTGTTTTAGCCGTAGAACTTGCAGAACGTTTGGGTGGCATCGTATTAATATATAATAATTAATATTTTTAATATAAATTTTTATAAAAATGTAGCAATTTTTTGCAAAGTTTCGCAAAAACCCACGAAACAGCCAAAATGCGTGGAATATTTTTTCCATTAATATTTAGGTAAACCGCAAAGTGGCGAGGGACAGTTTTGTATACAGTTTTCACGATTTGTAGGTTTATTACCTGACACAGTCATGCCCTGGCTCATACTGTAGGCCCCTCCAGAATTCCACATGTTCTCAGAAGGAGAGCTGTAGTGTGAACCAGGAGGAGGGTTGGGGGAGGTACCTGTGTACCTACAGAACACAACATAGAAATTTAAGAGTTGGTACCATGTTTTTGTACTACCTCATGTCTGGTATATAAATGTGTATTAACAACCAAGTCTTTTATTAATTTTTCAATAACAAGTACACAGTTGAAGTCACAGGTTTACATGCAACTTGGCCACAGATTTTTGTGAAAGCCACAACGTGCCTGGCTTTGCAATCTCATTAGTTTTAGCCTCTTAGCCTTTTTTTGCCTTGTCAAACTCTGCATATTCAGTGTGGTGGTACTGATTGACATGTTCCTTCAAGGGTTATTTTCACCATGTATGTAATCCAAACAGCTGTGCTCCTTAAATCAAGGCTGTGTTCAAATTAAATCATCACCCCCTAATTAGTGCTATTTAGGGAGACTACCTGAAGTACGCAACCTAAAGAAACATTAAAATCAAACATGGGTAAAACAGACTTAGTTGCTTTAACAGAGCTGTTATGAGAGACAGCTCGAACGTATAAACCTGCAGCCGAAAATGTCGCCAGTAGTGGACAGAATTGACGTACCCAGACCTCAGAAGAGTGCCTTCTGCTATCCACATTGGAGTGTGTCGGATGGGCCATAGGTTGGTCAGCACTGTCTTCACCCTCCACATCTACCCAGTAAATCGCAAGAAGCCAAAGCTCATTCATGCTACAGCCAGACTCCAGTGCCCAGATGTCAATGAGAAGTTCCTGTCCCATCTCAATGCTAACTGCTCATGGAGCATTGACTGGAGAACAACCAATAAGTGGCAAACAAGCAAGCAAACAATGGTAAGGTCAGCAAGATCAGTAATTGGACCCAAGACGCAGAAACTGGCAAGATGCTAGAGGACAAGCGAAGCCACTTCAGATTACAGCTCTTTGTAGCAGTGGTTTAACAGCTGATTAACATCTGGAAGCTATGCAACAGGACTTCGAATACACTACTGTTGGCTCACTGTTCAAGAACAAGGGCAATAAAGCAGACTGTAGTAACTACAGGGGCATCTCTATTGTTTACTGCAGGCAAGACCATTACATGTGTCCTCCTGAACCGCCAGAAGACACCCTGCCAGAAACAGTGTTGATTTAGGCCGGGACATAAGACCATCAACATTGTAACAAACAATGTGTTTTGTGTGTCGAGCAAAAGCTCCCTGCAAAGCTCGGGTGCCCCAGAAAGTTTGTCCCTCTCATCCACCTTTTCCATCATGGCATGATTGGTCACATGATTTCTGTCAAGCAGGGCTGTGTAGTCGCACCAGTCCTGTTCAGTCTCTTCTTCAGGTGTGTCCTAAATCACCCCATGAGTGACCTGAAGAACAGACTGGATGGATCTCTCTTCGACCTCTGTAGGCTAAATGAGATATTACTCAAGCACCTAATCCGGGAAGCCCCATTTACTGATTTACAGCTCATGTCTTTGGACACCTTGGTCTCTTCAGCCTGAACAAGACCGATGTCCCCCACCAGCCTGCTTTAAGATCCACATACACTAATCCTACCCTCTGCATCGATGGCACACAGCTGAGTTTTGACGACCAGTTCAAGTACCAAGGGAGCATAGTTTTTTCAGATGGATCGCTCGATAAAAAGATTAGAGCCCACATTACCAAGGCAAGCCAGTTTGTTTGTTTATTTGGCTTCTTTAACGTCGCTAATGGCATCATGTGCCATGTAAGCGACACACACAAGGTTATATCCATAAACAAGTTCTTCTCAACACCAGTCTCTCTCTCTCTCTCTCTCTCTCTCTCTCACACACACACACAAACGCACACAAACAAACTCAATGTTAATTTAGAGTAATCAATTAACCTAACACATCTTTGAACTGTGGGTGGAAACCAGAGTACCCGGAGTAAACCCACGATGACAATGGAAGGACATGCAGACGCCACACAGAAAAGACCCAGGTCGTTCCACCCTGGGATTGAACCCGGGACCTTCTTGCTATGAGGCAGCGGTGCTACCCAACGAGTCACCGTGCTGCCCCAAGGCAAGCCAGTCTCTGGACCATCTCTTTGCTTGTGTGATGACCCACAATAACATCAATCTTGCAGGAGCAGTCACAGGACACAGGGTGAGTCTAAAGTCACAGGACAAGTCATGTGCTCATGGACTTCTTGCAAAGGCTGCAAAAACCATTGTTGAGGTTTTTGTCTGTTGCGTTCTTCGGACAACCACTTTGTGTCTTTTCATCCACATTCCTGGATTCTTGGAATTTGGCTATGAGGGATGCAACAGTGCTGTGTTAAACTGGTGAGCTTTTTAGGTGTCAGTTGTTGAAGTCTGCAGCTATGATATGGCAGCTGTGTTCCCCGGACTTCAGCACGACCTTCTTCCGTCAATTCCATCTTCAGTTACCTGTGACGAACAACAGAAGTTTTGAACTTTGTGTTGCTCGCTTTTAAACCACAAGAGATAACGCTAATCTGATCGATTTTTGATACAATTCTGGTCTTCTTTGATATGCAACATGACCACGTTTCATTTGAAAAACTTGTTCTTGATCCAATATGGCAGCGTTCAGGATGGCAGCCATGTTCGGGACATAAAGATAAAAGATTGCCCCCCTCACCCATTACCTGCTGGGGTATTCAGATATGTCATTTTCCTTCATTTCTGAAATAAAAGGGTGTCCTGTGACTTTTGGCTCACCCTGTATATTATCGTTTGAACAGATGAATGCTCCCAAGGATGTCCCAGACCTGTTGCACAGTTATATTTCTGAGGTCTTAAATGATTCTTTTTTATTTTCCCATGGTGTAATACAAAGGCACAAATAGGCTTTAAAAGGTACAACTTACAATACTGCCACAAGTAAAAATCTAATTAATTCAAATGATAAATTTCCAAGCTATTTAAAGGCACAGTCAACTTGGTGTATGTAAACTGGTGTAAACATGATGGAAAATTGCTTGTGTCAGGTAGCCAGGTTGCTAAAACTACAGTAGAGGGACAGTTAACATTTAAACTTATGACTTCAACTGTACATTAGTTAATTATAGCAGTTATGACTGGGTATTAAATGTTAAAGTCTTCCCTTTACTAATTAATGTCACTGTACATTTTGAGCAACAAGTCAGTACCAACTCACCTGAAAAAGGGGTTCTTCAGATCCAGTAGGTTGCTGGACTTTGATCCAGTCTGATCCACTTGAGCAACAATACTAATGTCGTAACTTTGTCTGAAGGACAAATGCAAAATATGGAACCGTTAAGCATCAAAACCAAGTGATAAAAGAAATACAAGTATGTGCCACTTAACATCAGTCCTATCAGTGATCGTTTTACAAGAATACGTCTTGTATGCAATTGTGTGTGTAGAAACAGAAAACTAGTACAGTATTAGCAAACTAACAGAAAAGAGAATCAATATCTTCAATGACCGGGGGGGTGTGGGGGGGGTGTGGGGAAATAATCAGTACTTTCTATTTTTGTTAAGCAGTTCACAAAAGAATGTGTATTTGATAATACTGCACTAAATGTATTTATAGTGGTTGAATTATTGTTTAATGTAAAATCCTAAGTGCAAAGTATCTAAACTACAGGTAAGTACCATTTAAACATCCATCCAAAATTCATTTTTGCTTTAACATCTGAGGTTTGCACATGGGTGTTGCAAAGTTCACTGCCAAGAAGAGATTAAATAGAAAAGTGTGTACCCTGCTTAAACTTTGAGTGTTTAAAAGGTTATACTGCATTGTCTGTCCTGGAAATTTCATTATCTCTTGGTTGTGTGCAGCCAGAAATGTTTATATACCATCGTGGAATAATCCATATAATGTTGCTTCTACAGTATTTATAATTTGTTATGGACTTGTTCTGTATATGATAACAGTTCATGCTTCAGATGCTGTGTAGATGGTAGGGTTTGCACTGATCTCTCTAATGATCTCTCTAATGCAATTTCGTATTATTGGTACATCAGTTTCTTGTGAAAATACCATTTATATTTGAATAATAATGAATTAATAAATACATAATTAAACCATTTCCATGTATATTTTTATATCATACAAAGACTATGTCCAGGCAATAATCTGCTTCATAAAATATACGATATATGCGTATACCTGTACATAACAAAACCAAGCCAGCACTTACCTCTTATTGGCAATTAGAATGGCTGTACCCGACATAGTGTCTCCAGCCTTAGCAAAGAGGGGTGACTGAAGCAGACAGCGCACCTGATACCAGTGAGTTAAAGGCTCAGTAGGAGCCGTGGACAGCCACACGGTCATCCTGCAAAAAATAAAATGTGGCTGATAGTACAGAGCAGGAGTCTACCCAAGCTTTTCTAACAACAAAAACCTTAAACTTACACAGATCCCATGAATGCAACATCAAACCAGAAAGCCAAACCATGCACTAGTCCAGAGTGCATCATATGAAACTTGAAGGGGATCTCTATTCTGAAAGTCAGGAAACAACATAGATCATTTAAGATTATGAACACAATCATAAATACAACTACATTTCACAAGCGGTCACTGAATGTTTGATCAACCGTAACGTTCACATAAAATATCTTACTTATAAAGGTCTTCCTCTTTAGCTTCTAAGAAGTTGACTGTATATTTCACAGATTTGGCCATCAAGATTCGGATATCAAACGTGTCCTAAAATAAATTGCAATACGAATACAACTGTAACTTGAAGACACACAATATATACACAAAAGACAGGTGTGTGTTAGGTCAATATCAGAGCTGCTCTATTCAGATGTGTCCAATACACATTTGTTCTTCACGTGGTACCTTATTTCAAAACATGATTAGCATTAAAGACACTTGCTACTTACTAATTTACAGAACAATGATTAATATTCTGCGCACACGCACACCTCAAAAACCCTCATTTATATGGGGAATGCCAACATTTTTCCTGTTTTTGCAAGGTTAAAATTAAGATGCTAGACCAACACACATCAGATCCTAACAATCAAAATATAATAAAGAGTGATAATACAATGGTTTTAAAAATGTATGTAATTTGTTTTATACGTTCATTTAACATGTCAGCATTTATGGCTGTTTATGACAGGAGATATGGATCAGTTGACCCAAGGCCATTTTCACAGTATGTGTAGACGTATTAATAGAAATGCTTGAATTCAATGTGCTACATTCATTTCAGAAAGTATTTGGGCCATTTGGTTAGTTTGTTAGAGTTCTATGCAAATTACTATAATTAAAAAACATTTTACAGCTTGTGTGGCTCCAAAGTGTGCAACATGGAGCAAGAGCCCCGTTCTTAACAGCCAAATACACATGCAAAAACCCGACAATAAAAGCTGCGTCAGAGTTTGTAATGTGCGTTGCTCTTTCAGAGTTGGGTAGAGGTTTAGACATACGCATACCACAGACTGTCTGGGTAGCGCTGCACCTCCGCATATTCGACTTATGCATTCATTTGCCAACATCGTTATCAATTAACATTTAATGGTTTAACAACAGGCTGGCCCAGAGATCAGCGTCTGTCGCTTTGGTCCAGACTTCATTAGACGAGGGATTTAAATTAAGGATCATATTAGAGTCACTAGTACAGCACAGGGCTGGGTCAAAAGGTTCTGCCAAGTTTAGGATGGACCCCAGGAATACCAAAAACCAAGATTAACCCTGTAAAGATAATTTGACTAAGTTAATTTGAAATGAATAAAAACCACAGCAAAAGTATCAACTGTGTAACACGATTTCATGATGTTTGTTCAGAGACAACAGACTCTAGATTGATCATTTTTAGTGTGCAATTAGGCTAATTAAGCTAATAACCTTTATACATCCCCTCCATATTTTTACCAACAGTACCAATAACTGAGATGAAAGACTATAATCCATTGTAATCCATTATTTCACTTACTACAATTGGCTGCCTGAAGTACTCATCTACAGCTGCTCCTCTCAACGCAGACAAATCCACTCCATGAAAAGATGGCTGGTACCTGAAAATACACACAGCCACCAACATATGGTTATATGGTATGAGGAGTGGGTGGGCAACTGGTGACAGGGTGTTGGCACTAAAAATCTCACTAATGAATGAGCTCAACAGATATCCTGCACTGTCCTGTAAGCTCTACTGCTGTACAAATCAAAGGAATGTTAAAGTATGAATGTGTCACCGCACACACTGCAGCAACCCTGCTGTATATTGGGATGCATAGTCAAATCCCTTTGAGTGCACACCATGCTATCACCTGTCCAAAGAAAGCACTTACAATGGGTACGCAAGTGTCAGAGTTGGACACTGCGTGAACATTGTTTGGGGAAGTGATCAGGAAACACTATTGGGAGACGACAACACGGGAGGGAATGCAATATTTTCAATATTCTACAGGAAAACCGTGGGTCTAGATTGCATGTAGATGTTGATTTGATGTGTAAAACCTACTCGACCAGTCTTACGGAGCAGGTGGTGTCCATGGATTGGCTGATGGGTGTATACAAGCTATAAACACCACGTAACACGCATTTTAAGTCAGAGTCTTATGCAAAAAAATATATGAATTAAAAAAAACAATCTCAAAGGAAAAAGGCTTGAGCTCAATTCAATGGTTAAAATGTCTAAATATAATGCAACAAAGAAAATATGAATTAGGACATACTTCAAAATGAAATTTTCTACCTTATAATATAACAGCTTCAGCTCTTCAGCTTCTAGGTTTAAGACCTTGCTTTTTAGCACTGCTGTGCAGCCATGTTGGAACAAAAAGGGGCTGTACCCAAACGGTTTCCACAAAGTTGGGAGCATAAAATTGTCCAAAATCTCTTATTATGCTGAAGCATTAAGAGCTCCTGTCAGCCCAAACCCAACTCCTGAAAAGCAACCTCACACCATAATCCCCATCTACTAAAGTACACAATGCAGTCAGACAAGCATCAATCTCCTGTCAACTGTCACATCAACAATAGTCCATCAAATCTGTGAGAAGCTTGATCAGTCAATCCAGAGAACGTCTCCACTGTTCTAGAGTCCATTGGTAGTGTGATATACACCTCTGATGCTTGCATTGCGATTGGTGATGTAAGGCTTTAGTGCAGCTGGTTCAGATACTTGAGCTCTAGTGGAGGTTCCTCTACTGTGCTACAACCGCTGGATTTTTTTTTTTCAAATTATGGAATCAAAACTCTTGGAAGATCTTGCAATTGTTTAATTTTGTATATAAAAAGTTAATCAATCATCGAGGCATTAAGAAAACAAAAAAATGAATATAATTGCAGTAGTCAATAACAAAAACAAAAAAAACAACATGGAATCACAAATCTGAGGAAAATAATATGGAATCACAAAAACACTGCACCACTTTGCACCACCTCAGGCTTTTATAACAGCTTGAATTCTCTGAGTCATGGACTTAACTAATGACAAACAGTATTCCTCATCAATCCGTCTCAAACTGTCTGTTATTGCTGTTGCCAGATCAGCTTTGCAGGTTGGTGTCTTGTCATTGATCATTTTCTATTTCCACCAGAGATGGAACTGACAGAGATACTATAATTTTAGATTATGTGTAATACCAGGACTTTTGAGATAATTTTGTCTGAAGTAGTCAGCTTTGAAAATAAACCGAGACAAGCAAGAGTGCTCGATTGTTCCCATTAGAAATGCTTACCAAAAGTTTGCCTTCGTGAATTGCTCCATGTAAAGTTGCTCGTCTGTGAAAGGAGCAAGGTGGACGTCACCGATGGTGGGGAACATTTTACCTAAAAATATCAAAGCAAGAAATTAATGACCAATTAAACATTCATACTTGAATGCATATCCTTAACACTAACCATTAGGCTTGAGAAACTTCTTGGCATGCAGGTAGCTCTCCAGCATCCGCTCATTAAACAGCATGTAGCCCATGGGCTCAGAGATGATTATGTCCACTTGTTCAGGTAAGGTGACCTCCTCTACCTTACCTGGGATAACCACCACCCGATCTGTCAGCCTGTTGCTGTTCACCAAAACCTATAAGCACACAGGATTGGTATAACACTTGTTTCACTTGTTGTGCAGGATTATGTAGTTTAGCACTTCAATTTCATTATCAAAGCATCTTAATGCATTTTTTTCTATACAGGTCTTATTTTTCTCACAGCAATTTTATGACTTTGGTTTTAGCCTCACTAAACCAAACCAAACCAAACTAACCTTAAACCAAATCAATTTTCCAACCAATTCAGTCAGAAACAAATTTTCAGTGTATGCAGAAAATCACAGGACCCTTGGCAGAGTAACCCTTGCACTAACTGGTAAAAAGTTATGAGCAAAATAAACGTTTACATAGATTGATATTTGTGGCTCATGCCACAAAACTAAAGCTAGCAAGAGAAGAGAACCAGGTACAAGCCAACAGGTCCTGCTATATTTGTTAGCAACTGATTCTGTAAGCTGTAATTTATCATTCTTAAAAAGAAATTCAGAATCAGCCAATAATGAAGCAGTTTCCTTCCAAAAAAACTTGACAGAGTTTGAAACTTGGCATCACATTTCAAATTTGGTGTAGGTTTAGACAGTGAGTGCTCATGGCTGTTACCCAGTGTTTTGTGCATGCTACAGGCCATGCTACTTTCCCAAAATGACGCAGACTCGTCCACATCGCAATGCAGCCAAGAATCAATCACCACCCTCCTCCCACCTCTAACGTAGTTCCTTATGAACTTAATAACTAGGCATTTTAGATGACTGAACGAAAAAAAAAGTGCCAGTCATACCTCTGCATGTTGAGCCATGGTGCTGGCCTCCACAGCATAAACTTTACGTGCACCAGCCTGAGCTGCAAAAAACGAAAGGATCCCAGAGCCACAGCCCACATCCAGCACTACCTACAACAAAAAGGGAAAAGAACAATGAGGTAAGAAAGTTTTAACAAGTCATTTTGGAATAATGCATACAAGTGAGGCATCAACTGCAAGCACAAAGCATGAAAAGCAAAACAGAATAGGACTGAAAGTTGTCTGAAGTTGAAGGCAGACGTTTAATTCTAATTTATTTATATAGGGCTATTTACAATGGAGCATTATCTCAAAGCAGCTTTACAATATTATATTGTCTTACAAGGCCAATCCCAAATTGAGCAAACCTAGGGCGACAGAGGCAAGGAAAAACTATGTGAATAAAAAAAAAGAGGAAACCTTGGGAGGACCAAAACTCAAAAAGGGACCACGTGCCAAATTGGCATTCACTGCATCACATCCATCTACACTGTTCACAAAAATTAGGGAACATTTTATTGGGTATATTTTATTTAGAAACATCCCCCAATTTGTGAGAGCACTGTATAGAGAGTATGCCTCTCTCTATATGTGTGCGTGCGTGCGCGTGTATATACAGTGCCCTTGAACTTTTCAACCTTTTGCCACATTTCAGGCTTCAAACAAAGATTTTTTTTTTTTGTGAAGAATCAACAAGTGGGACACAGTCGTGACATGGAACAATTTATTGGATATTTTAAACTTTAACAAAATAAAAAACTGAAAAGTGGGGTGTGCAAAATTATTCTGCCCCTTTAGTTTCAGTGCAGCAAACTCACTTCAGAAGTTCAGTGAGGATCTCTGAATGATCCAATGTTGACCTAAATGACTGACAATAAATAAAATCCACCTGTGTGTAATCAAGTCTCCGTATAACTGCACCTGCTCTGTGATAGTCTCAGAGTTCTGTTTAAAGTGAGCATCATGAAGCCCAAGAAACACACCAGGCAGGTCCGAGATGCTGTTGTGGAGAAGTTTAAAGCCGGATTTGGGTACAAAAAGATTTCCGAAGCTTTAAACATCTCAAGGGGCACTGTGCAAGCGATCATATTGAAATGGAAGGAGTATTAGATCACTGCAAATCTACCAAGACCCGGCCCATGATCACTCTAGATAAACTGCGAAGATCTGCAGCTGAGGTGGGAGAGAATGTCCATAGGACAACAATCAGTCATACACTGCACAAATCTGGCCTTTATGGAAGAGTGTCAAAAAGAAAGCCATTTCTCAAAGGTATCCATAAAAAGTCTCGCTTAAAGTTTGCCACAAGCCACCTGGAGGAGACACCAAATATGTGGAAGATGCTCTGGTCAGATGAAAATCAAACTTTTTGGCCACAATGCAAAACGTTATGGCAGCATCATGGTTTGGGCCTGCTTTTCTTCAGCAGGGACAGAGAAGATGGTTCAAATTGATGGGAAGATGGATGGAGCCAAATAAAAGACCATTCTGCAAGAAAACCTGCTGGAGTCTGCAAAAGACCCGAGACTGGGACAGAGATTTATCTTCCAACAAGACAATGATCCAAAACATAAAGCAAAATCTACAATGGTATGCTTCTTAAATAAACGTATGCAAGTGTTAGAACGGCCAAGTCAAAGTCCAGACCTGAAGCCAATCAAGAATCTGTGGAAAGAGCTGAAAACTGCTGTTCACAAACGCTCTCCATCAGACCTCACTGAGCAAGGAAGAAAAATTTCAGTTTCTCCATGTGCAAAACTGATAGAGACATACCCCAAGCAACCTGCAGCTGTAATCACAGCAAAAAGTGGCGCTGCAAAGTATTAACGCAAAAGGGCTGAATAATTTATCACATCCAATTTTTCAGTTTTTTTATTTGTTTAAAAAAAAAAAGTTACAAATATCCAATGAATTTCGTTCCACTTCACCATCATGTCCCACTTGTTGTTGATTCTTCACAAAAAATTAATTTTATCTTATGTTCAAAGCCTGAAATGTGGAAACGGTTGAAAAGTTCAAAGGGGCCGAATACTTTCGCAAGGCACTGTATGCACGTGTGTGTGTGTGTGTACCAACTCAAATTTATGATTTTTTTTTACATATGACTGGCCAATATAGATTTTGCCCAATTCTTTTTTTTTGGTCCAAAAAAAAAAAAAAAAAAAAATGTCAAGTGACAGCATACAGATAATTATGTTGGCTTATCTTATAAGCTAAACTATTGTGGGTCAAGGGCCTTGTGCAAGGGGCCCAACAGCGGCAGTTTGGCAGGCACGGGATTTGAAGCCTGGACTTTCTGGTCCATAGTCCACCTTAACAGCTACACATAGTCCCATAAGCCATATATACTGCAGTATTATCTGAAGACGGTTTGAAAAAAACAGCAAGATCACCCAACAGCTTTTTTTAAGATTAGTCGATTCCTTGGTTATCATCACAAGCCTGAAAATAAACTGTAAATAGGACCAGGAGGAGTGACAGCTCTGTCAGGTGAAAGCTAAAAAATAAAATCTGTTCCAAAAAAACAACATGTCATTGCAATATTTTGCGAGAGAACATTTGGTCTCAAAATAAAACACTCACTAACGACTCTGAACTCTTTGAAGACATTCCCATTGAGTGTAATTTTGAGTGCAGCAATACAAATTTTGTTTTTGTAAACAGCTGACTTCAGGTTTCTACCAACAAGCACACTACCTTTTCTAATTCTTTCTTTAATTTATTGACCAACTATTTGCTGTGGAGACCATTATATGCTTAATACTTCTGTGATGTTGGTTTTTGCCCTTTGCCTAGGAGTGTGTCCCTGTAGACAGACACAACCATACATCCTTATTTAGAGAAACCTTGTTACTGTCCAATACTTATTCCAAGGGACAAGAATATCAGCTGGAAATCAAAAGTTGGCTTTCTACCAAATCAGTTTATAATAATAACTGTGTGCTGAGTACTAGGGGCGTTTCTAGACCCTTAGTCGTACTGGGGCATACCATTTAAACGGGCACAGCTATAACCCATGCCAGCAAGTCATCTAGGCACAACCGTGCATAAAAATTAACTTTTATTAATTTCAATTTTGCTCATGCCAACAAAACAGTAATTTACTGGTTTAATAAACACCTTTGCTTTAGTGAGCTAATATGTACTTTTGGCAGGTTATACAGTTGTGTGGCATACAACTATGAGCTTTATCTTGTCTGCACTGTGGTGGACTTTTAGATTTTTACTGTTGATGATTACTCCATAGAAAAAAAACATTAGACTTTCAAGCTTTAGTATATATGCACATGTGCACAATCAATGCTTCCACTGAAGAGACAAAGCATTTATACAAAGAGATTAATTACCTTGTCCTTAAAATCAGTATGGTTCTGGAGAATGGCCCGTTGATAAGTTCCAGTTCGTACATAATCCTGCATCATATTCTGCTGCTGAGAGAGGTAGCCATAGAACTGGCAGGGGCAATAGAAGAAAAAAAGTGGATAGAATTAAGAACAGCTACAACAAGTACCCTAAACAGTAGGTCTATGTCATTACAGGCACCAGAAATTTCATTACAATAACAAGTCATTGAGAGGCATTGGGTTCAATGACTTAAAGGTTCTGTTCTGGAAATAAAGTGGACGTATTCCCTTCGTGTGCAGCCAGCAAAGTATGTTTATATTCCAGACTAGTTCGATGGATGATGACAAGTATGCGTTAAGTGCAAAACAATAATAGAGTAGTAACACGCAAACCCTAATCTTATTTATTTCCTGGAGGGAAATAGTTCAGGCTTAGCATTACACTCGTGTTTTAGTGGTATCTGACATCCATGCATAATTTGTAAGCAGTTGTGCTTGTGAAAATACACATTCCGCTCATGAATACCAGTCAGTAACAACCATTTCATGATATGAATGAGACAATAAACAGAGATGCCTCCAGAGATGAGAGAACTTACCACATGCAACATGAAATTCTGCCACAGTTCCCAATTTGGAACTTGCAGATTATACTCAATTCATAACTTTCATAATTCAATCAAAAATGTAATTCATAAATTTTATAAAATGTAATAAAATTCTCACAAAAATTAAGGGACATTTCCCATACATGTTGGGGTTCTGACAATGTTCATGGTCTACTCAATATTAGCAGCAAAATTGGACAAATTTACTTTAATACTATACATACACCCAACAGCAATTAACACGTTTACGTTTTTATGGAAAAAATAAGGTTTCCAAACAGTAAGGTCTATAGACAAGATTATCTCACCTCAGTTTGCAATAGCTATAGATACTGTATCTAAAAAAAATGTGATCTAGTATAAGCAAGGTGTATACTTACCAAGCTCATGTTGGAAAAGAAATGCTTAAAAATTATGTCGTTTATTTGTTTACATTTACATTATTTAGCAGACACGCTTATCCAGAACGACATACAACGTCTTACATTAGAAGTAATTGTGGGTTAAGGGTCTTGCTCAAGGACCCAACAGTGGAAGCTCAGAAGTCCCTTATCCACTAGGCTACCACGGTCAGTGGTTTGTATCTGTATTGTGTTTACACCACGTGCAAACTTTGGCTACTCATGGCAGAAGAGGTTCTGTAAAGGTAAACCAGTTTACGTGCAACAAGGTATTTCAGTTTATCCTTGGGTTAAAATGTTTAATGTGGAAATTGGAGTTTTTAATCCAGTGATATGAATTCTCAAAGATTGTTCCTGTATTATTTTGATAATGCGTACCGATTTTTGTTGCACGTTCTCTTTCACGCTGACACAGGGGCCATTTAAGGGGTAGGTGATAGAAAGTGGCAGAGGTTTTGAAAACTTCACTGAGGAGATGAATTCACCCTTTAGTAAGAACCCTTAGCCTAAATGTTATCTACCCCATCTAAAATCTAAATCACAATCGCAACGTTTTTCCACATCTGTTGTTGGTTCGACACCCATCGTGGGACATGCCATGAAACTTCTTGCCAGTTTATGTACACTGCTCCCAGAAATCAGGGGATATTCTATAATACATATATATTATAGTGTTAGTAATTAATGTCCAATTTCAAAATGAAATATCCCCTCATTTTTATGAGCAGTAGATTTAGCCTGCCACTTGTTCGTCCCTGATGCTTTCCTCGCCACTAGGTCTGAGATCTTATTGCTGATCAAACCACAGTTATGTGGGAGCCAGAAAAAAATGATAGAAATGGTGTCTGATGAGATTATATAGTTTTTTTTGGTAGGCTGTGTATTATGCGATGGTTTGCCTTAAGAAAACATTCTTAAGAGTTTACATGTCTGTGTATGTCAGGGCTCTACAATGTGTTGTAGATTTGATATATAACAAGTGACATTAGGAGAGCATAAGCTTCTGCTATACTGCTCACAAAAACATACTAATGAAATGTCCCCTCAATTTTGCGCCAAATGTATTTATACTTAAGTGGATCTGGTGTTATATTGAGTCCAAGTGATGGCCTCAACAGCCATCTACACACAGGCTATGGAAGATGCCTGCCAGGGTCTTGATTTTGGCACAATTGATATAGGTGCATACATTATTTTATTTTGGTACAGTTCTCTCAGTATCTTTAACCACTGTGCGTTACCTTATGCTTTCAAGACCAAAAGAGACGACCACAGCTTGACCTTTCCTAATGAAGCTGTCTTAATTGCTTTTAGTGTTATAAAGATGTCTGTTGTATTTCTTCTATTATGGCATCTTCCATTACTAATTGGCAAACCAAATGGTTATCAATCATTCAATCCAGAGTCTTAGAGACCTTGATACCACAATCAGTACAGTTATTTGGGTCATCATTTGATTAAGTATGTGATGGAAATGTTCATTTCTAGCACAGTGAGGTAACAATACTTATTCTTCTGCCTAAAAAATTATATAGTAATTAAAAAAAAAAAGACTAAATGTGATGTGTGCGCGCTTAGGCATGCCAGTATACACACCTGAAAGTACTGTACAGCCGAAGATTCCTCCGTTCTATCACTGAAAACTGAGTGTTCATTCACATGTCCGCGGCAGTTCTTCAAGAGGTTATAAAATGAAGAGAAATCTGTAATTTGGTTTTAAAGCAGTACTAGTTAGTTTAATGACTGTGGATTGTCAACAAGTCGAGAAATGTCTTTAAATACCTATTACAATAATCTATTGAGTCAACTACTCTGGACCCCAAAGCATCTGAGCTTGATCACATATCTGAGGATCGTGCAACATTGATTTGCTCTGACAACACAGTGTGCACACACGTTTATGGCCCTTAGTCATTAGTCATTCCAGATCATTTTTATCAAGCAGTATTTTACCCACACCTTATTTCAGCAACCCACAAGCCATCCAAAGCCAAGTACACTTGATTGATTGATTGTATCAATCAATTGGCCTCTGTTGTGTTTGTTGCTGTAGGTGATTTTAACATTCACTTTGAATGATAAATGAGCAGGATCCACATAAAATTACTTTTGAGTAAATTTTCAATCCATGGGTATCACTCAGAATGTGATGGGACTGACCCACCACTGTAATCATGCTTTAGATCTAATATGTGAATAACGTGGTATTGATACAGATCATCTGGATGTTTTTCAAAGTGATTTCATTTCTGACAACCATCTCAGTTTGATAACTAAAATTCTACTGCTTCACTATCACACAAAGCAAATTACTTCGGATACACCAGCTGCATTTATTAATAACCTTCCAGACCTAACATTTAATAGACTTACAGAGGCCGATCATTTTGAGCATGCAACCAATTAGAATGCACATTTCACTCAACCCTGCATATAGTTGCTCCTGCTAGGATCAAATGTTTTAGGAAAACAGGCTAGCACCGATGTAAAATGACCACATCCCATACTTTAAAGGAAAATAAATAAATAACCTCAGAATTGAGAACCCAAAGTGGTGACATACACTGCTCATAAAAATAAGGGGAGAATTCTAAATGAATACAAAGAAGATCCTACAAGAACTGCTGGACAATCTGATCCTGTCCATGCCCCATTGCTGTCAGTGTGTTTAGCAGTTTTGGGTGATCATACACCCTACTGAACAGTCAATGTGTAGCACTCTCGTCCAGTTTAACATGCTTCTGTTCACCCCATAAATACATCATTTGCCACTCAATCATGATAGAGTTTGTATCTCATTTGCAGAATATACAACAGACACTGAAATTTATGTCGACAGCCAACAAAATGAAAAATTTACTGAACGAGTTTTATCTCAGGTTTCAGAGTTTGAGCACCAACCTATCAACTTGTTTCATTTCCATTTATACTTTATTCCTCAAAATTAGGCATGAATATGGGACATTAAAATGTAAATGTTCAATCTGTTGTTCTATGTATCAGGTGTTGATATATATGCAATTATGTAAATTTCACATTTTAATACTTGGACTCTTGCTGGTTTTCATCAATTAATTTATGACCGGTTACCAGTTAAATGTGCTAAACCACAAACCTCACACAGAGCAGGTTCCCTTATTTCTCGTGTTCCTATATTAGTTTCGGTCTATATTTTATCTGTTCCTCTTATCACAACTCATCAAATACTCAGTTTCTCTTAAAAGAAACCTTAGCAGAGATTCAAACTGCAAAGACTAGAATCTGGACCTGTAAAACTTGGCTAGTGTTAGCAATCATTAAGCAGGTAGGTTGTCTTGAGGTCCCTTTGTTGCTTGGAAAGCTCTCAGAGCACCTTACATAGGAAGTAGGCAGCAAGGGCACTCACTAGGTATTGAGACAGACCCAATAACCACTCGGTAACAGTGATGGTGACATGACATTATTTTAAAAAGAAGGGGCAAATTAACATTTACATCCTTTAGCAAATACAAACAATACACTGTACTGCAGAGACCTGCTTCCATACAGCTAGCATGTTTGCTACAATTACAGTGAGTGCCTCACTACACACAGGATGCAATTTGATCCTGCCAATAAAATGTTGTTTGGTATAAATAATTCACTTATAACTATAATAATTTTGACTGCAGAACAGCAGTGGGATGCAATGCTAATTCCATTTTGATAAACTACTGTAAAAATAAAATTTGTAGCTGTAGTTATGGTAACTCATTAAACGAGTATGGGGCTCTGGGGTATGTACACAAATGTTTGAATTTAATTATCTGACTATGACCAAGCAAATGTAAAAAAAAAAGAACATTTTAATAATTTTATAAATAATATTTTAAAAAAAAAAACAGCCCAATGATTGGGTGTTGTTCTTACTTTAATTACATAAATATTATATTGGACTTTGGATATTCTATTTTTTTTTTATCCTGTTTTGGGTCAAAGTAGCTCTTACCTGTGGGGGAAGTAAATTGCAAAAGCACACTGTTACAACCCAGTGTGATAATGAAGGACTGCTTCCCAACACGACTACACTCCGTTTCCCGTGACAATGAGCATTTGAACACTGAAGCCTCTTCATCTGCAAGAATGACAAATGAAAGAGCAAGTCAGACACATTTTAGGCTACATTGTAATCAGTGATTTTTGTAGCATTTTAAATATTTTGTAATGACCAATTATTGCAAGTTGTACAGTAACACATGGTTTTCAATTACCAATAAGGTGGCTATTAAAGATGTGTATTAAAAAGCATTTCACAATATGATGTGTGGGTCATGGCAAGATATTGCAATACAATGAATATAGCGATGTTTTAAATAAATCACCACCAAAAGGTTCATTCTCACCAAATCAGATAAAATCACAGAGAAACAGAAATCCTATCATTTTTCAATGCACCAAAGAAGCAAGTGAGTAAATATCCCATTAATAAAAGACAACTGAATAGAATCATCATAAGATAGGAACGACGTGCTTATGGAAAGGTTTCATAATGGTGTTATTAGGCAGAGCAGAGAGAATAGAGCTGGAGAAGAAAACCACTTCCAGAGTGCTCAATAGCTCAGTCTGGACTGAAGGTTCACCTTCCAACAAGACAAAGCACCTTAGCACATAGCTAAAATAACAAAGGAGTGGCTTCTGAACAACTCTGTGACCATTCTTGACTGGCCCAGCCAGAGCCCTGACCTAAACCCAATTTAGCATCTCTGGAGAGACCTGAAAATGGCTGCCTACCAACCTTCACTATCCAACCTGATGGAACTAGAAAGATTCTGCAAAGATGAATGGCAGAGAATCCCCAAATCAAGGTGTGAAAAACTTGTTGCATCATTTCCAAGAAGACTCATGGCTAAAATGAATTTTTGATTTTAGCAAATGGCTGCAATTAACAGCTGTTTGTTTGGTATTAACCATAACATTTATCTATTAAAAAATCTAAACCTAAAATCTAACAAGACGACCTTAAGTTAAAATAGTAAAGAAGTGAAATTACTTAAAAGATTCACCTCTTTATGGAACACACCTTTAATCAATTTTTTGTGTGACAGCAGTGTAAGTGGTTAGAATCTCTCAATTGTCCGGTTCGTCATAAGCTATTACATACCATTTCCGGCTTGACTGTGCAATGGAAATGTTAAGGAATTCCTGGATGCAGAGACATTACAACTTTTTACTCTGCATGCTTCATCTTAGTCTTTATCAGAAGAGGTCATCATCTCTCTACTGGATCAGTTTCAGAACACTGACAGACATTCAGACACTCAGACTGGTGGTGCCATTGCATCCCGCAGTAACTTCAGTGGATATCAAAACCTTGCTGCAATGCTCAGTTTTTCCTTTAGTTGTTGGGCAGGACCACAATGTCTTCACATAGTTGACCAGACAAACAGGGTACGGGTAGGGTGGATGGAACAGGCACATAATTCCAATTATGGCTCTAGGGTGAGGAGGGTAGCCATTTTGACACACAAGAATACACGAATGGTGCATCAAGCAGATATCACCCTACTCAAACATCCATGGATATTTATTCATTTTGAAATATCCCCTACATTTTTAAGCAGTATATTCAGCAGGGCTAACATTTAAACTCAATGCAAAAGATTTATTTTCCAACTGCCAAATATGAATATACCATCTCATACTGGGTGAATATGAACTACTTACTCTCACCAAACATAGACCACAGCTCCTCTACAAGACCACATCTCGAGGAAAATGGGTTTTTTGTGGATTACAAGATCCGAAAGTCCCCAGTAAAGGTTTTATTTAAGTATGTCGAGAAACAGATAGACTACAGTATATAATTGCACAACTACAATGTGCTCCTATATGGTACGTCACACACACAAACACACACGAAGATTTTACATGCAATAGGAGAAGCAACACTGAGGTTGACAAGTGGTTCCTTTTTAATAGTCTTTTTACCGATTTCATCTGGTTCACCGATCTCCAGCAGGTCATTTTTTGCCTTGTGAAGTGAAGCAACAAATATTAGGCTTGTCTTTGAAATGTCAATAACATACCTCCATTCACATTCGGCTACATAATCACAGCTCATTCACTCAATAAGTCCTGTGATGCTGATGCAGTATACAAGTTCCTCACCCACAGAGAAATAATTCTGAAAATCTCTCTTTCCATTGCGATAGATAAATGTGGTACCAGGAGGTCTTTTCCTTTAGCACTGGCATTAAATTCTGAGGTCACCAAATCCTCATCAGCAGTCTTTTCAAAAATTGGATTGACATAATTCATTATTGGAACTTTAGAGAGTACTGAAAATAAGTTCAGCCAGTCTCAGATAAGTGAAATGCATCTGGATTTAATTAAGCAAATAAGCAAGAGTCTCCTGACGGATAATAACTGCATGCGTTATATTTCAGCTGCAACATTTATTAAACAACCATGTCAAAGGGTTATATTCCAAGGAATATAAGGAGAGTTGGGAAAATCTTTAAGGAAGAAATGAACGGAAAAAATTGAATGATCCTGATCTGCAATAACTTAAACATTTGGTGAAAAATCGCAGAAAAACAGTAATACAGGAATATGTTTAATAATAAAAGAAAACGCATTTGCACATGCACAACACAAAGGGAACTCCAGGAATTGGTACGACAAAGCTGCAGAGTCAAGTGGTAACTGGCAAAAACAGCTACAATTTGCATAAATATTGGACACTGGAACAATCAAAGAAGGTGTGGTGTGCTGTGTGCAGATTTACCCTGTTCCAGAGTGATTTGCACATCAAGACAAAAGGAGAGATGGCTGAAATTATGCTCCGATGGGGTGGCTGCTGTTGTTCAGGTGTAGATACTACAACATTATGTATCCAAAGATGAAGATCAGCTGACCTGAATATACGGTGGATCAATAAACCTTCTTCCCTGATGTCACAGGCATGTTCCAAGAAGACAATGCCAGGATTTATCAGGCTCAAATTGTGAAAGAGTGGTTCAGGGAGCATGAGATGTATTGGACATGTATTGACCAACACAGAATCCAGAACTGAACTACACTGATAAGACATCAATACAAGAACTTGTAGAACAATTAATTAAACTCTGGACATGCATAAAAGATGTGACATTGCAAATGTGTGCTATAACCAAAGCTAAAGGCGGTCCAACAAAATATTTAGTGTACCTTTATTATTACCTTTTATGGCCAGGTAATGCAATTATTGCATTTGCAATATTGCAAAGAGACCAGGATTGTTGCTATGTAGTGACTATTTTTGGTAGATGGAGCATTATAATAGTATACATATAAATAATTTACAGTTAGTATGATGTTTGCCAGTTTGGCAGTACTCCTTTGATTACTTAAAAACAAGTATTGTCCAAGCCTACACCCTTGAGTATACTGATGAGTCCCATTTGATTTCCTGCCGTCTAATCATTGTTCATATTCCCTTCTTCTTCTTCTTCTCCAGTAGTGTATACAGATTTTGAAAAATGGGCTGCACCAAATGCCATTTACCATTTTTGTTTGGTTAAAATCTGTATAAAAATGTTATCATTGGTTCTATTGTGTGTCCTAACTAGAAAACACCTAATTAGTAATTGCTTAAGTAATTTAATTAATCATGTATGTTTTATATTGGTGTATAATATATAGTATGCCCGTTTACGTTAATAGGTTAATATGCGTTCATTCAGAGGTGACCGTTTCAAACGCTGTAAAGCGTTTTTCTTCGTGTTCATTATTCGGAGTTTGAGAAGCCCTTCAGAACTTAATCAATTGCCACGTGGACTTTTATTTATTACACAGACATGGCAAATTGGATGGCCAAATGTGGTAGTTTTCATTTGTTTTAAGTACAACCCCTGGCAAAAAGGATGTTTATTATTCTTCAAGGAAGATCTTTCAATTGTTTAACTCTGTGGTAAAAGGTTAATCATAAAAGCATGCAACAATGATTTTCCAACCGTCCGGCATTAAGAAAACAATTTTAAAAAACAAAAATATAGTTGCTGTAGTCAGTCACAATTGTGTTTTCAGAACAAGTAAAGGAAAAACAATATGGGACCACTAAAGTCTGAGAAAAATATTATGGAATCATAGAAGAAGAAAAAAAAAAAAAAAAACGCACCATTAGTACTTTGTTGGACCACCTCTGGCTTTTAAAACTAATGACTAGCAATATTCTTCATCAATCCATCTCCAACTGTCTGTTATTAGACCAGCTTTGCAGGTTGAAGCCTTTTCATTGACCATTTTCTTCTATTTCCACCAGAGATTTTCAACTGAATTAAGATCTGGATT
>JAUZST010030327.1:0-29368 GCA_034779995.1 Parotocinclus haroldoi | reverse complement strand
TGTGTGTGTGTGTGTGTGTGTGTGTGTGTGTGTGTGTGTGTGTGTGTGTGTGTGTGTGTGTGTGAGACAGAGAGAGTTTTATGCTTTTGTAATTTTAGGACCTTGATATGATCATATTTCACCAAACATCTACACTTATTTAAACCATTTACCTCAGTAAATACAAGCACAAGTATAATTAAGTATAATCTCATCTAAAGTTTAAAGTAGAATCTCATCTGTTTAACTGGGTCCACTTTACCCAGTTTTAGGATGTTAGTGAAAATTTGATAATGATTTAGGTCAAATTTATGCAGACCTTCAAATACTACTTTATACGAATGTTTACATTTTACTTTATCAGTGTGAAAAAGTAGCAGCTCATTATTTGGGTGCAGGGAATCAATTAATTAATTCATTAATTGTTTTATCTGATTATCCAAGTAAGGGTCTTGAGAGGCAGGTCACAAGGCACTAACAAGACAGGGTGCCAGTCTATCATAGGGCACATACACTCACACAGTAAAACCAACACGAGAAGAAAATGCAAACTCCACACAGACAGAGCCCAGGGTCAGAGTCAGAATAGAACCGGGGATCTGGGAGCTATGAGGCAACAGTGCTAATCACTGCACCACTCTACTGGCCGGAAGAGTCAATGTAATCCTTAAAATACATAATAATCATAATACAGAAATATATTTAAATATATATATTTCTTCCTTTACCGGATGTTTTTTTTCTAAACCTACATGTTATCTGTGTTGTTTAAAGCATTCAGATGGGTTACACAAATCTACTCAGCAAAAATAATAAATATATGGCTATTTTTTATATTTAGTTAATATATTTCTAGACTATTAAATCAGTTCAAAATTGTTTTGTTTTAATGTGTGATAACTACCAATACATTTGTAACTGAGTCTGGATACGACAAACCTAAGCTGTTGGTTACTGTAATGCTTCTGTCTGAGGGTTGGAAAAAGCTTGAAAGGAACAACTTTTATGAGACACTATTAGTTCGTTAGTCAATAGAACTTCGACATGTTAACTCTTGTGTAAGTTAGTTAACTCAGATCTGTAATTATTTAGTTATAGTAAAAATCTGGAATCGTCTGCATTAAATATGATGAAACGTCCAGGATCCTTTAGACAGGCAGGTAGTGGTAGATGGTGGCGTTGCGGGAGGAGACACTTAAGAGCTGTGTATCTGTGGACATGTATGCCACCTGACAGCAGCTGCTGTGGAAGTAGTAGGCTGGAAAGACAGAGTGCCTACAGAGAGAAAGTGTGAATGTCAGCATGGTAAAGGAGAAAAATTAGATAAGAAACAATAGTTGGATTACTCAGGGCATGTACACACTTACACACCACAATATGTGCACAACTCTGACAATGAAGCATGAGGTACTGTAAAGCCTTGGAGGAATAGCACCTTTTAGAATAGCAGGAGGAAAAAGAGAGATATGCTTACGATAAGAAGGAGAAAGTAAAAGGTGTGTTGCACTTATAGGAAGGCACAAAGCTCTATATATGATGAGACTTAAAAAAAACTTTTTTCAGAGTAGATTCTTGTCAGTATTTTGTCAGAATAATGAATAGTATTTTACAATATTAGGAACAGCATTCTGGTACAGGCAGTTAGCATTATTGCTGCTCAGTTGCAGGTGTTCCCAGTTCGACTCAGTTGACCATGGATTCTGGTGTGGAGTGTACATATTCTTTCCCTACCTGTGTGAGTTATGTCCCAGTACTTCACTTTACTTTCAAATTTCAAAGATTTGCATTAGGTTAACTAATTATTGTAAATTTCTCCATTGTAATATGTTTTGTGTTTTGCATACTGTTGTTAACAAAAGTGATAGCCTTAGACTAAATGCAGTTATGCTGAGCCCGAAACACAACAAACCACATACAGATTATTAGCACCACTGGTAAATTTGGGTCAATTTAATTTAATTTAACCCATTAAAAACCATTAAACCCATTTGGGGATTGGGTGCTTTAACTACTACTGATGGAATGGGATGGGATGTAGGCAGACAGAAATCAAGTAAAAAAAAAAGTTCAAATAAAATTTGGCAGTTAATTGGTTATAATATGAAAAGCGTTAATGTGATTTAATTTTAAATTATTAGTGCTGCCTATTGACTAGCTTAGTTACAAAAAGCTCTTTGCTCCCCGTTTCTCTGCCCCACATATAGGTGTCTTGACTAGACAATAGGAGAAGCTGTTGCAGAGAGATAAACCCCAATTTGACCTTCCCTCTCTCAGACCCACGTAATTGTACCTGTAGAGGACCCACCCACTATCAAGATGGAAAACTGAGTGCCAAAGTTGTTTATTTATATAACAGAAAATTGAAACAGAGGATAAAAAGAAGTGAACAGCTACAGATGTGAAATCACTGGAACACAGAAGTAGGACAGCAAAGCACAAAGAGCCGTTTCTTTCATTTATTTTAAGACCTGCATAATCAATTCAGTGTTGTAAGGAACCTCGGCTTACCGCTGGTGCAGGTAGGCAGGAACCAACCTTAGACAACACATCAGTGCTTTGCCACTCACACACAAAGCAACACTTGTTTTGGAATGTGGGAGGAAATGGAAGTACCCAGAGTAAACCCACATGTACACTGGGGTAACCTACAAATTTCACACAGTCAGAATTCAGGTAATGAATTGAACTTAGGATTTCTGGAGCTGTGAGGCGACGGCACTAACCACTTGCATCACCGTCCCACCAACGAGGGATAAAGAGAAATTACAGATGATGACAGCTCAGGGTACAGGAGTCATTTTAACTTTTACTGATACACCAGCCAGGGTTTAAATTCTAAAAAAATCTCAAACCAAGAATGCTTCTAGACACGGAACACAAAGTACATGGTAAAGAATAACATTTTGGTCCTGGTGTGTTTTTCTAGTAGTAATCACTTTGGAAAAGGCTCTAGAAAAGGCTGTTCCTACGTCTTAAAGAACTGTGGATAATTTTGGACAATTTTTTGGCATCATGTAGGCTCATGTAGCTTGTAGACCATGTAACAACCTTGTGTGTGAGTTATGTTTATACAAGGAGTTTGTCACTCAAGGCTCTTTGATGTGTAAGGTCAACAAGATTGGAAAGTGTCACAACACGCAGTGCATTGCACCATGCTGCGTATCTACTAAACCCTGGCTACCATTAAAAGTGCTTACAGGACTGTGAGCACAAGAGCAGCAACTAGACCTTGGAGCAATGGAAGAAAGTTGTCTCTGGAAACGTGACGCTCTGGGCAGTGTTCTGCTAGAAAAACATTTGTTCTGCTACTCACATGGTCATCAGTGTGACACATACCACCTACATTGTGCAGATAAGCCATACTACTTAATAGCAATAGGATTTTCAGATGCTCTTCTTTCAGAAGAACGTTGTATACTTCCACACAACACATGTTGTCCGGGAATGGTTTGGAAAATGTGACAGCATTCAAGGTGTTGCCCTTGACACCAAATACTCCAGATCTTCTTTTTTTGCGATTAGTCTCTGCTAGAGCAGATCCATTTGTGACAGAGCCCGCTCACATATAAATGATCTGTTGCTGATATTTTTTTGTACAAGTTACCACAGCGGTCTTGTACACAAAGTCCATGCCACGGTAGGTCAGCATTGGTTTGTCAGCACGCAGAGCACCGACAGCATATTAGCCTGCTGGCCATGATGTTTTGTCTTATGAATATATAGTTTAGAATAAGTGGTCAACGATATTGAGTTGCAGAAAACCAAAGTAAATGTCATTTAAGCTGTTAACTATGCACATTTAAGAATCATAGAAGGTTTACTATGGCTGAATCACAGTCTAATGATCTCCAAATGTCAGCTGAGAAAAATGCATTACTCCTAATAGTCACAGTTTAAATCTGTTTGACCCCACATTAACTTTTCATAGCAGGCACTATCAGCTCTGGAAGTATTGGCACCCTTGGTAAAGGGCGGGTGGGTGGAATTATAACACTTATAACTGAATATAGTCACCCTGTCTGTGGTTGTTTATGCCTTGTACCCCATTGCTGCCAGCTAGGTACCGGCTCTCCTGCGACTCTGTCCACGATTAAGTGGATAAGGAAGAGAATAAATGGATGAAATGAATGTAGTTGTTGTACTTTGTGTTGACATCAGTTGGAGAACCAGTGAATTTGAGTTAAAGTGTCAGAAACATTGCAGACGTTAACAGTCATAACTAGAGTTTTGGTGTCCTCAGAGAGAGGAGAGAGGGTGCGTTGTTGCCTGAGGGTCTTGCCCCTGGTTCCTCCTCTATCAGTGTGATTTTTATGGTTTGTAAAGTAATTTTGGCAAATGTGCAAAATGTGTCATTTTTATGACCATAAGTGGTGTTTTATTTGTAATTGGAGAACATGTGAAGAACCCTTTAATCTTGCAATGGCCTTAGGGTTGAGAGATTACATCTTGATTGCATTTAATAAAACCTAACCAAATTGAGTCTAGGTCTGGTCGTATAGCCCATTCTAAACATGCTATCCAAATACCACAATGATCAATGCCCTCCGTGTGTGCTGAAAACAACCTCACACGTTGCAATGTGGTTTTTAATACAGTTGGAATTGGCCCAAGGGAGTGCAATCGTTGTTTGAAATGCACATTATGTGTAATGGCGTGGCCATTAGGGGTAGCTGCCCTTAAATTAGCCCTGCTCGCCTGAACACTTACTTGGCAGCTATTATGGTAATATTCTGCAATATATTTTTGCATAACAAACATACTGGGCTGTGTTCAACCTGCAGGTGAAAATTCTGTATATAGAATAGGACATTGTGTACACCATTGGCGTTGGTTACCAGAGTGGTTCTTGGAGAGCACATGCCAGTCGTGTTACTCTTTGATTATCCTGCATAAAGCGAGGTGGAGAGGGGGCCAGCACAGGTGGCTTTTTAGAATGCTGTCTGGCCTTGTGATAGTGAGTGGGAGTTAAAATCCTGCTCCCTCACAGGTAGAGAACAAGGGGGCAGGTGTGAGTGGGTTGCTTCTGGACATGGCCAGAGGATCCTGCTGGGAGAACTATGAAATGGGCAAAAGAGAAAAAAACAATCCACTTGTTTTAAAGACATGTACTGTGGGTTGTAATTTGACAGTTGACAGAAGAACAAAGGATTTTGAAAAATTCCATCATTAACAGGAAAATATATAAACACTTGAAATAAAATATAAAGGCAGCTTTTTTATATGATTAATATGAAGCACAATCTATATCAACATAATGGCTGGAATACATTTGATTTATTTTTCTTTACATTTCTCTCATGACATATTTTTCTTTTCAAGCTTTCTGTACATCATTATGATTATGTCAGTACAATACCTAGCCTGCATCAGTGTAAATGAATGAATTTGGAGTTCTCGATAGACCAATAAAATACTAAATTTGTTGACTAATTGTTGATATCTGTAGTGTCCCTTGTGAAATCTGGTTTTGCCACGCTCTGTGATCCTGGGTTTGTAAATACCAGCGGCTCATGCACGAGTACAGGGCTTGTGCAAATTAAGGAAACAATTATTTCCTCTGGAACCCCTCATTATCTCTGTGCCAGATATCACATAATGCTATTATTTATTACTCTTTTAATAATGTGTTGACTATCTAATTGCTTTCAGAATTGTAATTAAAGACTAGAGTTTCCCCATAACATGTTTTCTTCCTGAGGTTCTTATTAGAGGTGCATTAGAAATGCAGATGTTGGCTTATACAGCTTACTGTTTGCTACTGTATATAAACTGTAAATGCCAGTGTCCCTGCAGGAGAATGTATGTATCACATAGGTCATATTCCCTTTGACCATAATGACCTAACCATTGATGTTTTGTGTGCTACAGAGGTTGGCCAGAGAGGCAGAGCAGATACAGACGTTGCACACTTGGCAAGACAACATTGTGGTAAGGTCTATGTGTTCCTGTCATTTTGTACTGTAATTATATTAATTATTTGTACCCACTTTTTACACGAAGACACTTAACTTAAGAATGTGAACATATTAAATTAAATAGGATTATTAAAATTATTATTTTCATTGTTATATTGAAAAAAAAAACTGTGACACTACACACTTAGCCCGGGAAACCTGAACAGATGCAGACAGTATACATAACTTCACATGCAGTGTTGCCAACTTTGTCGCTATACTGTTCAAATAAAACAACTAGTCTTATATACTATTTTATCATTAATTATGCAATACTTTGTTTGGGTTACGGAAAGACTTAGGATTGAGGATGCAGCTATGAGATCGGGTCACCACTAGTGCAGAGATTGCCGATATCTGATATCATCTGAAACTAGGCAGTTTGTAAATGCAATGTGATGTCACAAATATGCAAATGAGCACCTTAGGCATCTAGCATCATTAGCAACTTTTCAATACGATGAAGTAGCTTTTATTAAAATCTATATAGAGAAAGAGAGGGAGATAGACAGTCATACAGACAGGCAGACAGATACTTTATTAATCCTGGAGAAAATTGAAGTCTCAGTAGCAAGTAACATCAAATCAAGAGTAAACAAACAAGAATCTAAAAAAAACACACAACACTCAGATAAATGTTTTACTTGCCAAAAGTGTGGCGAAGGGTGGATAAATGCTAATTATCAAAGAAATGTCTAAATATAGAAAGATGCTAGAGCAATGCTTAAGGCAGTACCTTATTTTTCTATTGGTGTGAGCATCACGCGATGATGGTATTAACAATGAAAGCAAGAGCAAAAGGTATTTGGACTAAAACACGGCAAAATCCTGCATTCAAATGGGTCTCTGCTAATAATGCACTATTGCAGTGGCTGTTGAAAATAGGACTTTGCATTGAAGTCATGTGTGGATAATGAAATCTGTAAATTTGTGCAGTATTAATGTAACATTTTGTAGTAACCATTCCCAACTATCAATTAATGACCCTAATAAAAAAAGGATGTTATTTTAAAAATCACTTTGTCAGTATCTCAAGATTTGCATGTACTGCAATATGCTATATACTTGTAAGAAGTGTAAGCTTATTTTATGAAATGTAAGCGCAGCGTGGGTTCACGATACTAGCGAGTGTGTACAAGCAGAAACAGGAGTAAGAGGCAGTTCCTGAGGGAATCCCGGTTGGGGCTTGCTACAAGAAGGTTGGATTCTGTAATTACAGAACACAATAATAGATTATCGTATCTGATACAACCCCAATTTCAATATTTCATGTTCAAACAGATAAACTTTATTGTTTTTGCAAATATTCACTTATTTCGAATTTAATGCCTGCAAACACGCTCCAAAGAAGTTGGGACAGGGGTATGTTTATCACAGTGTTACATCACATTTCCTTTTAACAACACTCAATAAGTGTTTGGAAACTGAGGACTCTTAATCAATAAATATTTCAAGTCTTGCTTGATGTACTGCTTCAGCAGCTCAACATTCTGGGGTCTCTATTGCCTTACTTTGCATTTTGTAATGTGCCAGACATTTTCAATGGGAGACAGGTGTGGACTGCAGGCAGGCCAGTCTAATGATCGCAGTCTTTTACTACTAAGCCATGCTGTTGTAACACGTGCAGAATGTGGCTTGGCATTGTCTTGCTGAAATAAACAGGGACCTCCCTGAAAAAGATGTTGCTTGAATGGCAGCATATGTTGCTCCAAAACCTTTATGTACCTTTCAGCATAATGATGCCTTCACAGATGTGTAAGTTACCCATGTCATAAGTACTAACACACCCCCATATCCTCAGATATGCTGGGATTTGAACTTTGTGCTGATAACAATCCGGACAGTCCTTTTCCTCTTTAGCCTGGGAACATGACGTCCATGATTTCCAAAAACAATTTGAAATGTGGACCCCTCAAACCACAGGACATTTTTCCACTTTGTGTCAGTCCATCTAAGATGAGCTCAGGCTCAGAGAAGCCGGGCGGTGTTTCTGGGTGTTATTTATATATGGCTTTTGCTTTGAATGGTAGATTTATAAATTATACAAATTATAACCTCAGTTTGTGCGAATTCATAAAAGTTTAATCACAAGTATAGGAAGAGCTACATTCCGATGCACCAACCTCCAGCAAGGAAAGTCATTTCTGCTGTACGTGTCACGTGAAAGGAACACTAGTTGCGCAGCAGCGAATGAACCACCTCATAACTATATAAATAAGTAAACTACGTCTCTTTTTTTGCTGAGATTCAAATATTCTACATTCCAACTCTGTTACACTTGCAGAGGTTTCCTGAGATTCTGTGAATCCTTTGATGATATTATGGGCTTTAGATTATAAAAACTCATGCACGCTCATGCATTTGTTCACAAAGTGGTGAACCTCACCCTGTCCCTGCTTGTGAACGACTAAACCTTTCGGGGATGCTCCCTTTCTAACCAATCATGACACTCACCTGGGGAATATTCCAAACATTTTTTATTCCAAATTTTTTTTTTACCTCAACTTTCCCAGTCTTTTGTTGCCCCTGTCTTGACTTTTTGGAACAGCATCAAATTCCAAATGAGTGAATATTTGCGAAAAAAAATAGTTTTCTGTTAGAACATGAAATATCTTGTCTTTGTAGTGTATTCAACTGAATATGGGAAAAGGATTTGCAAATCATCATAAGTTGTTCTTATTTATGTTTTACACAACGTCCCAACTTCATTGGAATTAAGGTTGTGTATGTAATCACACAATTAACAATAACTTAATCAAGTAAAGTCTTAATGGTTACTTGTGTAGAAGCATAATATACACTCAATGCCAAAAACACATATGTGCACATAGTCCTTACGTAATATTCTAGACTTTACCATTTACAGCCACATACTCAGAAGATTTATATAAAAACACCAGTGCCACACAAACTCTTTTCCTTTCTCCAGGGAGACTGTGTTTGCTGTCATGCTACACTTCCTACAAATGGAATTTTAACCCCGTGCTTCCCGCGGGATATTTGAGAAAAGACTCTAAAGTTAATAATTATGAGACCTCCTCTCCGCAAGAGCATATCTCTGTTCATGGCTGCTTAGCCACTGCATTTACAGGCTATGGGGAAGAGGGAGGAGGGAGAACTGCCTATCATGCCACAAACAGTCTGACAGCCTCAAGCACCTTATAATATGTAGGGGCAAAGTTATTTCAATATATGAATATCCAGAGCACTCTTAATCTGTGTTCTCTGTCTATGATGAATATAACGCCATTAGTAGGTAGAGGTCAAATCCATTCAAAACACCATTTTTTTATCACCTGGTTTAGAAATTTTAATTCTACAGTGGCTTAAGAAAAAAAATTATATTACAAAATTTTGCGTAGACACGAAAAATTGTCATTCCATTATTTTATTTTCCATTGATCTTCCTTCCATTCTTTGTGAGCTTTAGCTTGCCTTATGCTTGTCACTCTGTTCCTCTACTGTTTCCTGGCTGCTACCTTTCCAAAAATAACTATTCCCGATTGAGCTATTGCTCAAGTGTAAGGTGAGGTCACACTAATTACTTGCCACTGTAGCTTATTGAGGCATTTTTCAGAACTTTTGGCATGGCACAAATTTGGTTTTCACAAGATTTGCTGCATCAGTTTTTAAGGTGGCAATTTCTATTAGCTCTAAATTGTAAAGGATGTTCAGATGAATTGTAAATAATTGCAAAGTCATGTATTCACATACATTACTGTATTCCAGCCACTGTAATTACAAAACGTCATTTCGATTTGATTAGCTCAGGAGAAAAGGTGAGGACAAGACAGCTGATATCATTCGGTCATGCTTATTAGAGGAACAGACACTTTGCTTAAAAGAGTAGTGGTACTTTTAAATTTTCTTCTATTAACCATGGTTACCTCCAAGACAATGCATGCATCATCATTGCATTGCATCAAATGTTCACACAGGTTCATACAGGAAAGAACAATGTTGCTTATAAGATCCTGATCAATCATTTATCAAATCATCAAGAACTTCAAAGAGAGTAGTTCAGTTACAGTAAATAAGTCTTCAGGGTGCCCAGGAAAGTATCAGGAGCATATCCTAAAGAGGAAGCAGCTATGAGATCAGCTTACAACTAGTGCAGAGATTGCTCAGAAATTGCAGAGGACAGGTGTGAGTGCTACTGAATGCACAGTGAGACTTTTGGAGGATGGTTTGACGTCAAGTAAAGCAGACTGGCATTTTGCAGGAAGTATAGAAATTGGACTGCAGAGGTTCAAAGTTATTTTTTCTGGTGAAACCTCCTTCAAACTGTTTGGGACATATGGAAAAATTATTAAAATTAGAAGAAAATGTGAGTGCTGTGTCATACCAACAGTAAAGCATCCTGAGACCATTCATGTGCGGAGTTGCTTCTCATCCATGTTGGTGGATTTGCTTAAAATCTTGCTTAATAACACTGCCATGAATAAAGAATCGTATCAAAAACTCCTCCAAGAGCAAATTCTCCCAATGATCCAGGGGCAATTTGGAGATTAACAATACCTTTTCCAGCATGATGGAGCACTATATCACAAGGCAAAAGTAATTAAGTGGCTCTGTAAACAAAACATTCAAATTTTGGGTCCAATGCCAAGAAACTCCCCAGATCTCAATCTCACTTATAACCTGTGGTCAGTCATCAAACAGTGGATGGCCAAGACAAAACAAACAAAAACCCTAAAACAATGAGTAACAATGGGCTTCTATCATTCAGGAATTTGCCCAGAATCTAATGTCTAGCATGTTGAGGTGAGTGGCAGAAGTCTTATCGAAGAGGGCTCAGCACTGTAAATATTAAGTCTTAGCTTAAACTGGATGTATTTCTTAATACATATGGAATTCTTATAATTGTACTTCATTATACCATATAAAAATACCAGCATTTGTGTTATTCTCAAAAACCATTCTTTGAGACTAGGCATTCATTATAACATTAAACATTACACAATGCTATATTCTAATCTAATGGTGGTATTTTGCACAGCACATATATGTGCAAGTGTTTATTCACCTAAATGTAACCAAAATCATCAGGACTGACCCTAAAACTACATTGAATGCTCGGGGTAATTTCAAAGAATCAGACAAAATTGAGGTCAGGTGAACAGACAGGAGGACAAAACACAAATCAGTCAGATTATTGCTCAAGTATATGAGCTGAGGCAGGCAGGTAGTCAGAAACTAAGGCGAGAAGTCAAAGCTAGAAATGCACACACACATACAAACACAAAACTGTACTTACACTGATACTTTTATCCATGCTTGCTGCACTTTTAACTGTACGTTCATACTGATTTTGAATGGTTTTCCTGTTACTTTGCATATTTAAGCTTTTTGCAATATTTGATACTTTATAGTTCTGCACTTGACTGCTACACTTGCACCTATGCTCAGTGGTGTTTCGTACTGCATTTATATTTTTAGAGCATTCCAGTAACAGAGATGCATGCTTAATCTTGTATTTGTGCAGTGAGAAAAAAGACTTTCTATTATATTCTAAAAGCACAAACAGAGTAAGTGAACTTTGCAAAGAAGGACAGAAAAACAACTACTTAACCTAAATGAACCTGAATGAAGAACAGGTGCAGGGAATCTAAAAGGAGAATAAATATGATTGAGGCAAAGAAAGGGTTTGTCTGGACCATGTATGCAAGCATGGATCGACAGGAAATGGAGTCAGAGGGAGAATTGAATAAGGCATGAGGAGACTCTGTGCAGCTAGGTGACATGGATAAGATTAGCAATTGGCATCATCATGTATTGTGTTTATTCAGATAAGGAGTATTGAAAGAACCCCATCACATGCATGCATCTTTTACTGCCTTAATTCTTTTTGGCGTAAATTCAACAAGGGTCTAGAAACATTTGTCATCAATACTGATGTGATAGCATCACGCAGTTGTTACAGATTTGTCAGCTGCACATCCATAATGCAAATCTCCCATTCCGCTACATCCCTAGGGTTCTGTATTGAATTGAGGTATGGTGATTGTGGAGGCCATTTGAGTGCAGTGTCATATTCAAGAAACCAGTTGGAGGTTCTTTGAACTTAGAGATGCTTGCAGTCGCCAGCAGTCTGAACTGTTGTAACAGAATAGATTCGTGCTTTCATGTTGTTTACCCTCCCGTTCGATAGTTGCAACAGAAATCAAGAATCATCTGACAAAGGAACGTTGGGCCGGTGCAAATTATAGCCTCAGTTTTCTGCTTTGAGCTAACAGCAGTGGTGAACAATTATGCTGCTGTAGCCCATCTGCTTCACATGTTGTACATTCAGAGGTGTTCTTCTCCATACATTGTTTGCAATAAGTGATTATTGAAGTTACTTAACAAACACCAGCAACTATACCATGTTTGACCATGACTACATGGATAAAGGCATTGAGCAATTTCATGTGATTGGCTGATTAGACAATTGTATTAACAAGCAGTGTCCGGTGACTGTATCTAATTACTGTAACTTTTCTGGAGGTAAAGCACTATTGCGTGGTAGCAACATGCGTGCCCTTTCTTTTTTTCTAGTTTTCCTTCCCTTATTTCTCCTAATATTGTATACTTACTTTTCCTCTTTTTCTCTTTTCCCGCTCTGGCTTGTTATCAGCAACCATTTCTAATCAGCCATGAAAACAATTTGAAAATGTCATATTGTTGCAAACACTGCAAATGAGCCCTAATGGTGGTGCGGGCATTAATAATGTAGCACGGGGCTGATTTCATTTGCTTTTATAATTAGCCCAGGTAATGAAGCACTGTGCAAAAACCATTTTCAAACCATTTTAGCACCTACACAGGAGAGACAGGGACGGAACGGTACATCCTTTAGCGTGGACAAGTATCTGTGGAGATCTTTTTCTTTTTGTTTTGCAGATGCTTCTTTGGTATTTTTCTGTTAAAGTCTGCTGTCTGACACTGTAATTAGATTATATCTCCATACCTTTAGGATGCTGTTAGGGACATAGAATGAAAAGGATCTTAAACATGTTGGAGGAAAGGCGAAAGCATTTTCATGTAACTTTTTGAGCCATTTTAAATACGTTACCAGTTGTACTACACTCATACCACCAGTTTTCAGCCAGATGTAGTCATGTCGATGTTCCTCACCACATGTCAACCCCTCTTCTGAGTAGCATGGGTTGTAAGTTGCCAAGTGCCTCTGAACAACTCGTGGAGTCTTTACCAGCACCTCAGATGACAGAGAGGGCCACTGTAGTGCCGTCTGAACTTTCTTTTCTCAACCATGACCAAGTCTGTGGATCACCTAGCAAAATTAAGCTGACACTGTGACTCACACGTGACTACTCATGCATGGGACTTTCAACAGAGAATTGTTGGTTTAAGGATCCGCTCATTAGTGTGATGTAATATTTCTACATATTTACACCACCCAGGGAACATTGGTTACCCAATAGTTTGAGTAAATTATGGAAGCCACCTTTATGGCCGTCAGGCTGACCTAATGGTTTCTCAATTGAGGTGCTCTGTGGTCCACTGCAGTAGCCTAGCAGTCAAGTTATTGGATCCTGGATCCTTTGCCAAGCTGCCACAGTTGGGTCCTTAAGCAAGACCCTTAATCCACCATTGCTTGAATTGTAAGACTATATGAGTTGTATAAGTTGCTCTGGATAAGGGTGTCTGCTAAATGCCATAAATGTAAATGGTCCAGCATGTTGCACATACTGACCTTTAGAGCTCTATGCCTAGAGAATAATTATTGTATTATAGGTACGCGATGTTTACCATTATATTTGGACTAAGCATAACATTACTTAATTCTATTTCTCGCATTGCGCAACTTTATGCACTACACTGTAGAAATACTAGCATCTCTCATGCACCATCTCTACAGGGTTATAAAGCTTTCAGTAACAGCCACCATTTTAGCACTACCTATTATGACAATACATGTGTGAAGAGTCAACATTTGACTAAGAATGATATGAATTTCTATATTTCCAACTGATCTAACACCTCATAAATCCACCCATTGGATCTAATATGGCATTATGGCATTTACAAAGATCTGTTCTGGTGTGGTCTCAAGTGTGGAGCAGAAATGTGACCTGTTTAAGTCCAACAGAACGCAACAGTGTGTGAAATAGTGTTTTTTTTTTTTGCATCTTCTCAAGGTCATTTGGGCTTACTGCTTCATCAGATTTAGTTTGTGACTTGTTTTTTTGGTGATTAACATAATAACATTGCTGTTCTGCTGCTGCAGCACTACAGCTCTTTAAATCAGATACAGCTATATCAATATCGTACATTTCTTACTATTTTGAAGCAAGGCAAATTGTATCCATTGTGGCATCTAAACATCTGATGTAGGAATTCTGTCAGTGTTCTGGATATACATGTATGGTAGTGGTTACACCTAGTGGTTAAGTACTGGAATAATTACACTCACTGGCAGCTTTGTTAGGTACACCTTGCTAGTTCCGGCTTCAAACCTAAATGCAGTGAGTTGCTTGCATGTGATTGGCTGTTTAGATATTTTCATTAACAAGCAGTTGAACAGTTGTATTAATGAAGTGTCTGGTGAGTGTATATTATTTATAAAAGCAAGCTAGCAAGTTAGCCCTGTTTTAATCTTTTATGCAGTCAAAAATGATTCACACTGTCACCCTGTCCTATAATGTGAGTCTGAACTTTAAATGCACCATAGACAACAATGTTGTTGGATATGTTGATAATATAAAGTATGGTTATTTGATAGTCTTCCATTTCGAAATCTGTTTATTTGTTTGTTTGTTTTTCTTTTTCTTTTCTTTTTTTGGGGGGGTTCTCAGCTTTATGTAATCATCACTTCTCATTATTCTGGTTTATTTTAATATAAAATATTATTACTATACTTCTTCATTTTTAAAATTGTATTATTTAAAATATTGAGTTTAGTTATGCAAGAACATCAAGAATTCTAAAATATATTTTCTGTTATAATGCCTGACAAAGAATGATGGGATATATAAGAACATGAAATGTGTGTGTGAAATCCACGTGTCTGTCTTTTGAAAAAAATAATGCCAAATTTTCATTTTAACTGAACTTATCTGTGCTGTTTGTGATGGGATGATGCACTCTGTACTGTAAGAGTAGAAGACAAATGAGGAAAACTGAACCCGCATTATAGCGGACCACTGTAAACAGTGCACCAGACGGCGGGTCAGACCAGACATTTGCTATGAGCATTTACTCAAGAGCTTGTTTACAAAAAGAAATGTTCCATGCTGTCAAACTTTCATTAGCTCATTACTTCATCTCTAGTCTCTCAGAAAAAGTATATCTCTCACTCTAAAGTCAGCATGAGGACATTCCACCAGTGGGCTGACGGCAGAAGTGTTATGATTATTTAATCACTTAGAGTTAAATTATTGTATCTATCACTATAAATAATGATGTACATTAGAAGCTATGCCAGATGGTAATTAGCATATATGGTAGATATATAATAATCAGGCAAAATGAATACTACGTGCTAAGACTCTGTAATGGTCAAATGCGGTTCCTGAATGTAATAATAAAGTTATAATTTTTTAACCACTATATAAAACATTTTAATTGTTTGTCTTAATAGCATTATTGACTCAATGCCAGTGTCCTCAAAACTCAGTGACCATCCCGGTGCTTCACAAGAGGTGCTTGAATGAAGCATGTTTTACCAAACAAGGCAGGGCAAAAAATATATACAAAAAATAATAAGACATGATTTCAAACTTGATTAGAAAATAGATTTGTATAAAGAATAAATCAACCACTTAATAAAATTCCAATAAAATATTCAGTTAATATCCTTATTTTCCATTACTATGACTTTTGACTCACCCTATACATGTCTCTGTTCATGTTTTACTAATGAATTAGTGGTAGAAATGTATTTTATGTGTTGTGTATTATGTTGGTTTAGTTTTAAATGTATACAAAGATATGCCAAACATCGAATGAACAAAAACGTGGCCAGGGTAGAGTTGTGTCTTGACGCCGTGTGTCATGTGGGATACCGCCATGTCTGCATGGGTCAGTCATTTGGAATTTGACGTTACAGCGTCATAGTAGTTTGAGGAAACATGGAGATCTGTTTCAATTTGAATGTCACTTATATCCCCTGTCTCATTGCTTTTAAAGCCCTGTGTAGTATTTCTGCTTAGGCAATTGTCATGTATTGCTTTTAAGTGTATATGCCACTTTAGCCTTCACCATTTTAGATTTGTAGCTGTCATGTGATATGGAAGCAATGATTAGGCTGGGCAACATTATTTTTAGATGGATTCGATGTATTCGGGTTCAAAATTTACCTGGTTGTGTTACATAGATTGGTGACAGCTGCTAAATGGCAGTTTAAATTCACCTGCATTACACATCTATTTGCGCATGCATAGATGCATTAGCTGTACAGTTTCAACAGGGTACATATTACAGTTCAGTAATCACACACTGTCAATGGAAATCTGCTCTTATTATTGTGCTTTACTTGTGCATGTCAACCTGTTTGATTAGATGTGTTAGAAATGGGGAGGGAAGAAAAGGTATGGGAGAGAAAGGGAGGCAAGAAAGTGGCAAGGGAGGACAGGAGCTTTCCATCCGAATGTGGCAGCTGCTGTATGTTTGAAATGCATTAGCACTAATAGCTGTGCCATTAGGGGAGGGAAAAAAGGCACTCTACAGATGGAGAGAGAGAGTGTGAGTTAGATGTGTGTGTGTGTGTGTTGAAGGGAGAAGGAACCATCTTCCAAGCCATTTACTGTAATCATCATTCTTTAATCAATCAAACCTTCCATCACCAAGTCAAACATGTGTGCGTAGCTGTCTGTGTATGCATGCAGTAGGGGACATTATTGTCAAACAGTGCAAAGCAGTGTAGCTTGTAACACATATAACATGTGTACCTATTCTCCTTGCATGCTAACAAGTAATCCAATGCTAATGTGTCATCCTTTTCCATTCTCATTCCAGCCCTCCCCACTTCTTATTGCACCTTATCATAAAACACATGGAGAAAGAGGGAGTAGTATTTGAATTTGTTGTCCCCATCCTTTAGAACATCGAATCCAGTGACTGGTGGGAGAGCTGTAACTAGTAGCAACAATGCTGTTTCCCACAGCAACTGTGTATAAGAAAGCTTTTATTTGAGATAATGGACTCTACAGAGGGAAACAATTATATGTCCTCTGCATTTGTCCTGCCTGTTGCTGCCGAAATCATCAGCAGACTGAGCAATCCAACCTGAAATGAGGCCACCTAGATGAAAGACATGAAGATTTCAGACTGATCCCTGCCTAGGCGATGCATGGTAAAAACAAACAAGGTACCATATTACATGTAGTTAATACACATTAATGTGTATTATGTGTATAATTAATGTGTAGTTAATACTACATGTAGAAAATGCAAAATATAGCCAACAGTTTGTATAAATCCAATAATTATATAAAAACATGTGCATTAGAATGCAAATTATTTGGGATTTGGGATAAATGGTGATGTTGGACAGACTCACAGTTGACGTTAAAGTTTACCTGGAAGAGATCTGATGGAGGGATGATGGTCAGGACTGATCAGACCGATCAAGTTCTCCATCAAAGTTAGCAAGCGATTGCTTTATGGCATTATGCTTTATGAAAAAGTCCGAAACATGACAAACTGATTTTTGGGATGAGGGAATCCTATACATTGTCCATATAGTCACTGGGGATTTCAGTAAAATTCAGTTCATTTTTATTTATGGAGATTAGGGTTTTGTATTGAAACGCGAAAGAGAACTGGTTCCAAAATTAAAAGATTTCAATCTTTTAAAAAGACCCTTTAAAGACAACAGAATTCCACTTATTGGTTATGTGTAATGCCGGGCAGGTGAAGCGGAGACAAACACGGTGTGCAGTGCAGGCAGGAATTTATTAACAAAACATGGCAGGCAAAACAAGGCGGTAGGCGTCCCAGGATGAAAACGACGAACAAAAGACAAAAATAAAAGAGACTGTGCGCCCAGAGGGCGCAGACACAGGGCAGCACTTTAGGGTGTACTTTAGTGGCTTCGTGCCTGTACAATGCCCGGAACGAGTCTATGTACGGGCGCTAAACAAGTCCCAGGTGTCCACAATGAGTGTGTGCGCGGTGTAGGTAGCTGGCACCACCCGTGGGTGTGACATTATGCATTTATTTGCTTCAAATACACAGCTAAGATTAGTGCAAGAAATACAGCACGAAAATACTTTTGCAGTTGAAATATGATAATATAAAGATATCTTTTTACATGAAGATTTTGCACATTTTTCTTCTTTTTGAAATCAAAACTTGGATTAGATTTGAACCGGAATTGATAGCAGAATGAGTATTGGAATAGGTTAAATGAAACATGCTATAGATTCCATTCCGTTTTGCTCCATATTGTGAATGTGTTAGCAGTGTGTGTAAGAGAAATAACAGGGATCATTATACATGTGTAGTGTATAGTGAAGTGCAGTGAAATGATCCGTTTTGAGTTCTGTCAAAAAATACACGCAAGTCCTGTTCAGAGACAGGAAGGATATGCAGGATATGTGGATAGGTCCACACAGATGGAGCTCAGGGTCTGGATCTAACCAGGGATCTCGGCGCTAACCACTGCACCACCATTCCACCCATACACAAGTAATATCTGTAAATAAATAATCAAAAGAATGTCTATTGTGTTTCAAGCACCTACCACCAATTGTATTCTTGTATATACATTTGTATATATTGTATGTTATTTATTATTGTAGGTAAATAATGCCACTTTTACATCCAAAATTGACCACAGTGCCCAAAAACAAAGCACTTTTCCCAATGGAGACCTGACATATGTATCCATAAGGTCAAACATTAGTCAAAATGTCATTTATTCTGATCATGCAGACACTACGGCCAGTAAAGAGATAAATACATGCATGCAAACACTCATGCACACACCTGTTTCAAGCAGTTGCCTTGGTGACACGTCAGGTTTGGTAATTCAGCTTCCTGATTGCAGTACCCACTGTAATTTGCTAAAGTGTCTCTCCTTAAGGGTTCACCTCTGTCTGTCTGTCTGTCTCTCTCTCTTTCTCACAACATTGGAAATAAAAGAGCATTTATACAGACAAAAAGGCAGACAAAATATATGGTTTATGTAAAAGTCATGAAGTCACCTCACGTACATCTATCTGAATCAGATTCTGGAGTCCTTGGCCCTTGAGCCTCTCTAAGCCTTTTTTCTGCTATGGTTCCATGAGCTGGTGCCTTACTGAAATAAGCTTTGGCTCTCTAAAGAGTGGGTGCTCCCTCGTGTGTAAAACTACACCATCGATCCTCTCATATGGTTTGGAACAAGATCAATATGCTACCAAATCCTCATGGCCACGCTCCAGAGGGCAGCATCTCATTTCGTCGCATACCAAAAACCTCTATGGAGGACTCAGTGAGTCTGTGTGTGTTGCACATGTGCTATAGACAGGCTGGCAGGTTGTGGTGTAAAGAGAGTCTTTTTCAAGTAAGAGAACATGTTTGTGTTCATATTTTGTAAGATCAAATTTCCATTGTGCGCAGACACAAGAGTAACAATAGTGCTGAGGTTGTCACATAAGCTAGGGTCACAATACCAGGCTGAAGTGACTGAGGTTTTGCCTCAGTGTGAACCGTATCTGTGTGGATAGGCAAATCTCACCTGAGACACGTTCATGTGAGGTCCTAGATTGTATATCTGATACATGGCCAAGCAACCTGAATGAGAAGGCTAAGATCGGAACTCACGTGACTTATACGTCATTCCAAATCGCCATTTGCCATTCTATATAATCTATTCAACTCTGTATGTTACATTAGTTTTGACTTGCACACAAGACAAGCTAAGATCTATATAATTCACCCCCATTAGTTCTATTTTATACATTAGAACAAATCTTATCTAATCTGTAGCAACAGGCATTTTGTTTGGGGCAGCACAATGGTGCAGTGGTTAGTGCTGTTGAACTGAGTAACAGTTCAGAACTCTGAACCTGTCTGATACAATGTCACTCTATTGAAATATTTTGTGTGTTTTGAAATATGTAAGTGTTGCGCTGATACGTCAAGTTTTATGATGCGGAGAAACTGCAGAATTTGTTCAAATTCTTCTGCTACAGCAGCGTTGAGGAATTCAAATCCATAAACGTTCTTTTAGAAGTCTCCACATTTTTTGATAATTACTTTGGTTTTAAAGTGGATGGAGTATATTTCTGCATGACATAACATTAAAATCCGAACTTCATTATTTATAATAGCCTATATTATCCTAAATTTATTATTGTGTTTAATTATTTTATCCTAATTACATTATTAAATATAGTAATTATTATATATTATATAACTATATATAGTAAGCATACTAATTTACAATCTGCTTTGAGGCCAGTACCTCACTGTCAGGAATGACCTTTGTGAATGACACTGAAACTATGACAATGAGTGACAATGAGTCAGGTGGTGAGAAAGTAGAAGACAATATGGGTACACTATACATTTTAGACTTAACCTTTGTACATATCTTAAGCTTACAGCCAGCAGCCTGTATTATACTGTTGTAACATTTAATTGCTCCGTCACTTCATCATGTCTGATAGAACAAAAACTGATTCATACTGAATAATAGTTCAGATATTTTAGTTTGTGGGACAAAGTTTATTGCCCAGTGATATTGGCAACTTGGAGGGATTTTTTAGCCTTTCGATGGCAATGATTATGGGTTTACAAATAACATGTTTGTCACAGCCTGCTGCAGATTGTTGATTGGCCACTCTTAGGTCAGCTCTTAAGAGGGGGTGGAGGCTTTCACATGGAACATTTCTCCTCTGGAGAGAGGAGAAGGAGAAAAATATGAAGAAGAGAAAATTAACCAATAAGGCTAGATGTAGAAAACATTCAGCACTATCTAGACACAGTCTTTTAATCTGCAAGGGAAAAATAACCAGACTTTAAGACAATAAAGCAGATAAGCAGGAAGAGAAGTCATAGTGCAAGATGTACTAAAGTCAGGTGCTCGTGGATAGGTTAAATGGGTGCAAGTGTGTGAGAATGGTGATGGAAAACAAGGGTGTGGAGGAAATGAAGAAATCCATCTGTAGTCTCTGAGCTCATCCTAAGATAGTTGATGGTGTTTCTGTCATATTTGTATTTTCTGAGCTATCAAAGCTCTACTAAAGAACCATGTCAGTTTAGAAATGTGCATTTCATTAATAATAGGAATACCTGAAAAACATTGTTATCCACTGAGTGGACTGAGCTGGTGCCTAAGCCACTGCATAAAGCGCGAGGGAGGAACAACCCAGGACAAGGTACCGATCCATCCTAGGGCACATACACTTAGTACACACATACACATACACACAGTGAAGGCAGTTTAGAGACACCAATTAAACTAACACAAGTCTTTGGACAATGGGAGGAAACCACAGTACCCAGATTAAACCTACCCAGACAACAGGATGCTCCGCCTGGTGCTTGAACCCAGGACCTTCTTGCTGTGAGGCGGCAGTGCTAAGCATTCAAACCTGTTGTGGTGCCAGGCCTAGTGAAAATAAATGTGCTATTTCACCATAATGATGTATTCAAAATGTCTACAGTACAGCACTTTTAAAATTTGTTTTATTACCAAAAAAACAATTTTTAAACCCTTTTTAGTGTTTAGTTTAGTGTTTTGTGTAAGCATAAATTCCACTTTATTGGTTCTACTTTTTGGTTTTAATTTAATCCAGAGTGACCAAGTCAATGTTTTTCTTCCTCCTCTTTCAAAAAAGTGGCAGGTAGAATTACATACTATTTTCACCCAACTCAGTGGCGCTCTAATAATTGTAGTCATGTCTAGGTGTCTCTGTGATTTAAAGCATTTTTTGCTTTTGACCTCTGCTTCGCCATATGTCTTGTAGCCTGCCAATCACGGAAAATTAGAGACATACCTGATATGACAAATGAACTCTTTAAAAGAGTAACTACACTATTTAATTGGACTGGATGGTGGAGACACTCCATTCTGATCACTCGGACAGAAAAACACCAAAGAGCCAGCTACTGCTAGTATATCTGATTATAGTTTATTAATCCTCTGCTTATGGATGTGATTGTAATAACAGCTACAGGTATAAGGTATTCCTTTGAATTTAAATAATATGAACATGTACTTGAAAAATGATCAATTTTATCAGTCAGTTACATGTGGTGCAAACATCCAGGTTTGTAGTGCGTGCAATCCAGTGGAAACTCACTCATCAAGCAATAATATTATTATATTCCAGATGCAAGTTGCATCACTGAGAAAACTGATCAATTCAAATTCAAGCAATGTATTATTTGGATTTGCTTGCTATAACCGACATATTTAGGGGAGTCCTTTGTGGGATTCCTTTGCCAACAATAGCAGACATTGAAACAATCTCTGAGAATGCCAGGTGCAGGTTAGGCAGAACAGGAGTGACAAATACAAGGGCTTTATTACAAATACAAATACAAATACAAATACAAAAATAGACATTGTGGCAAGCAGACATGATAGGGTACAGGGTGTAAACAGAGAGGCTACATGGATAAGCTAACAAAGAGACAGCTGGTAAATGGGGAGGCTAATAGCAAACATAGAACACTACAATTAAATAGCTACTGCTAGCATTCAATGTTGATAAAAACCGGAAATATGCATAACTGGGATAAATGAATACATCTGGTACAGGTGCAGAGAGAATAGTAATGGGAAAGAGATACAGGACTGAGATACACAGAGATATATAGAACAACTTAATGACCAAAGGAACTATGCATAGAGGACAGGCTTAGTGCATAAAACACGAACAGGCGACAACAAAAGGTAACAGGAGCAACAGGAGCCAGGGACAAGAGCCAACCGCTATTGACCTAATGCATAACGAAATCTGACAGGAACTATATAGGAGCAGCACAGCAAGTAGTAATTAAGCAGCCTGTTGTGAAACAGAAAAGTTTTAGCGAGGAGCCATGCAGGATGTTGTGGTTAACAGACTGTGCTCAGCACTGGTCATACTGACTATATACACTTTTTACAGTGAAGTTTTGCCTGATTTTGCCTTTAAAATGTCTTAGATTTCAGTCTTTTTAATTGAATGGTTGTTAATGAATGGTTTCAAACTCAGCAATAAGAAACCACCAGTGAGTCTGTGTGAATAATTTACTGTAGAGAAAATACTATGATCCAAATACTTCATGCATATGTATAATATGGAAAGATAAAAAAGAAAAAAAAATCACATATAAATAGTATATAATATTATTTAGAAACAATATATAAATATTATATAATAGTATTATATAAATATCTGTCTAGTTATTTTGCTGTTGTCTTCACAAACTTGATTTTCTAAAGAGACTTCCTTAGACTATTTTGCATTTCTTCATTACATTTTTACACCTTTACGAGCTGTGATCATTTAATATTGTTTTCAAGCAGTTGAGAAAAGTCATGTACTTTGCACTAGGCTTTTGGTGAAATATGCAAGCCTGTTTTAGCTTTCAGCCATGTAATTTATCGGCATACGAATGAACATCTGCGGGCAGCTCAAGTGCCCTGTAATCATTTAAAAAGCCTTCGATCATTGCTGCTTGAGACAGCCACTCCCTTAGACCCCACTGTGCTCTCTGTTCCAGCATGTCTGGAGATTGGAGAAGTGTTTTATTACAGGCTGCTTTTAATACAATTTAATAGAGCCATTTAACATGCAAGCCATGTGTGTTTTTGTAGTTTATGTGTAAGACGGGAAAATTAATTAAAATAAATGATTTTTGGCATAATAACCTTTCTTCTGTTCATCTTCAGTTTCCGCCTCTTCTCACTCTCACAATACAAGTGGAGTTTTTTTTTTAAGATATAGATGCTCGAGGCAAGAAACATAATATCCCGGCACAGTGAACTGTTCAACTAATTGGTTTACTTGGATGGACTATAAATAGGTTGAATAATTGTCATTGTAAAATGCTAAGCAAGTAATGTATCGCAAACAGATTTTACATTTATATTTAAAATGGAAGCACTTTCCCATAAAATCACACATTTGATGTGTTGCACTAATTGCTTCATTAAATTCACAGCTGCAGTTTTTAACAAAAGATTAGCAGTGTCTTACAAAGAATGACTGGGTGTAAATTGCTCTGTGTTGCTGAGCCAATCCAGTTTTGTACTAGATTCTGTATAGCAAACACTACGGAGTATGTTGTATATACATGGTTACTCGCTATGAGCTATCATTTATATGCATGGTTTGTTACCCATTTTCATAAAACCTAGTGGCTGTGTCTGACACACCCCTTGCAGCACACACAACCATGTCAGTGTCACTGCTACCTTGAGAATGATCCAGCACATACCTTTATAGAAGAGGTCCCAAAATGGCCTCTTCAACTGATAGACATTGGGAATGGGAGCGATTGTGCATAAAAACTGGTGAACTGTATACCTACAGTGTGCACTATGGACTACTTTAACACATATCTGTGCAATATGTATCTCATAGTAAAGAATCTGCAGAGTTACCATTATACAACAAAAATTCCAATGAAGTTGGCACGTTGTGTAAAACATAAATAAAAACAGAATACGATGATTTGTAAATCATTTTTCAAATGAATACACTACAAAGGCAAGATTTTTAATGTTCGAACGGATAAACTTTATTGTTTTTTGCAAATATTCACTCATTTGGAATCTAATGCCTAATAACAAGGATAGGGCTAGTTTCAAGAGTTTTGAATAAATAGTCCAGCGGTTTAAGAACAACATTTCCCATCACGCAATTGCAGGGAATATAGGGATTTTATCTATCATCTATAGTCCATATCATCGTCACAAGTTTGGGAAATCTTAAGAAATTTCTGCAAGTAAGCATCAGGTCTGAAAACCAACACTGAATGCCCGTGACCTTCGATCCTTCAGGTGGAACAGTGTTAAAAATGGACATCATTCTGTAATGGATATTACCACATGGGCTCAGGAACACTTCAGAAAACCATTATCAGTTAACACAGTTAATCCCTCCATCTATAAGTGCAAGTTCAAACTCTACCTTGCAAAGGGAACGCCATATATCAACAACACCAAGAAACATCACCTGGCTTCTATAGGCCTGAGCTCATCTTAGATTTACTGACACAAAGTGTAAAAGTATCCTGTGGTCTGACAAGTCCACATTTCAAATTGTTTTTGAAAATCGTAGTCCTAATTGTCCGGACTGTTATCAGCACAAAGTTCAAAAGCCAGCATATCTGATGGTATGGGGGTGTGTTAGTGCCCATGGCATCGGTAACTTCCACCATTAACAGTCACCATTAATGCTGAAAGGTACATGCAGGTTTTGGAACATCATATGCTGCCATCCAAGCAACGACTTTTTCAGGGATCTGTCCCAACTTCTTTGGAATGTTTTGCATTCATCAATTTTAAATGAGTGAATATTTCCAAAAAGACAATAAAGGTTATCCATTTGTATTCAATTGACCACGAGTTGAAAAGGATTTGCAAACCATTGTATTTTAATTTATGTTTTACACAATGTCCCAACTTATTTGGAATTAGAGTAGAGGTGTAAAATTAGCCACTGGGTCATCTTACTGTCATTGACTAGGACAATGTTTTCTAGATAATAAATAATTGCACTTTCTCGTGCCTTCCTCACCTCAGTAGCCTCTACATTGCTCATTCTTTTTCTCTCCTTTGGCTGTGTCTGGCCCTGTTCTCATCTACACCATTTACTGTATTTTATCCCTTAGCACAAACCATTGCTTAATTGCCTTGATATTTCACCATTTGAAGTTACATTTTCCTGGGACCTACCCTCTCCCACTCTGCTGCTAAGATGATGGCCGTGTTTCTGCTCCATCACCCATTTCCGAACATACTCCCCTTTCTCCACTCATGCAGCCCTGCCCTCCTATCCTCATTTCATCATGGCTTGTGGCTCTTTCCCAGTCCTCCAAAGAATTCTTGTTTTTTGCCCCCTTACAGTACTGACCCTTGTAGAAATATTGGCCCTGCAAGCATCTACAGCCCCAGTTTCCGCTGCTGTGGGTTTCTATACATGATGCAAAAACACATAGAGCATTTTTACTAGCAGTTATTATAAGCAATTCTCGATTCATATTTGACTGGGTGGTGTTAATGCCAAGGCTGTTGTGCACAATTTCTCTCATTTCTGTAGAAGTGCAAAGACCAAATGGAAAAAAAAGCAATTGCGTGAAGCTAATTTACTTAGCTCATGTTACATTTTGTAAATACTATCCAGTCAGGTTTAGGTCACACTTGTTTACATTTATTATAATGGCTTGCTTGTAGACTATTCTCAACTGGCATTCCAGTATATATGTATGAATGTTTGGTGAACTTGTGTGAGTTCTCACCAGGAATCTTGTGCCCTACTACTGCGCCACTGGGCAGTGTGAATGACAGACTAGGGAATTATCCTTCAGCACCAAAAGGCATCCTTCCCATGATGCCTCGCACTGGTGCCACACACTGAAAGAAACCAACTGACTATCACCTTTCATTGAAATGTAGATTATTAGCAAATGTTCGGATTACATAGTTTTACCTGTGATGTCAAAAAAGATTTTTTATATTGCATTTAGACCTTAACGCAGTCTGTTTAAAGTAACAGCAAGTAACTCATCAATACTGACAATGCCCTGATAGAATCAGAATCACTTTATTTCACTTGATAAGTGCACACATGTATGACATGTACTAAACAGAAGAAACAATACATAGCTATTTACAACTAAGTAAAAAGTAAAAAGAAGTATAATAATAAATAAATAATAATCAAGGACATGCAGTTATGAAAGTGTTGGTATGCAATTCAAACAGGCTGTACACATGTGCAAATAGTCATTGTGCCACATAAGTGTTTTTACATAATGAGAGGAGTTACACTGTAAGACGTGAGGTGAGGTTGTCTAACTCAAGTCTTACTCAAAAACAAAAATGTTATAATCATCTATTTCGTTGTTTTGGGAAAAAAAAACATAATGTACAGCAGTCTTTTTGTTTGAGACATCTTTAAGGTGGCACGAACAAACATAATGCATAACATGGTAATTTATTACAGAAAAGTCCAGCAAGCACCAAACATGGAGCTCGTACCTAAAAGAAGTGTTACTGATGTCGTATGGACATCGTTTTGGTAAGAAAAGTCTGACACTGATCAGAGACCCCATGGTAGTTCCCATGCCAGACTCACACACAGCTTGTTTTACAATCATAAAAAAACGTGTTAGTGATGCACCTATTAATTGTCGTTTTTTGTGTGATCAGCCATAAACAGAGGTCAGTTTCATATAGGTAACTGATGCTGTCCAGATGCTGGCACCTGGACAAACACATATGCAGCAGATTGTTTTTAGTATTTAGTATTGTTTTTAGTAACCTTAATTTAGAATTTAGTTCACATAAGTTGCCGAATGCGCTTTAAACATGCAATCACATAGATGAGTTATGTGCTAATATAACCCACAGCTAATATATGATGAGGGATATACATTTAAGTTGTGTTTTGAGTGCTACTTGGTGAACTCTTTCTATTTATTTTGGACACAACCATATGTCGTAGGGCTCTTCAGTGCATGCCGTTTGCAATACATGCAGGGCAAAATAAGCAATTGGAATATAAATAAAAAACAATTGGAACAATGAATATATATATATATATATAAATTTTTTTTTTTTTTTTTTTTTTTTTTTTAAACAGCATCGCCGCACTGAGTGTGTAGTTTAAGAAAGCTAAAGAAGTCAAAGAGGTCAAACTTTCTTTGGAAACGAAACTGTTTCAGTTTTAATTAAAGTGAAAGTTCAACAAAAATGTTTCTGTATGCTATAATTTAAAATCTGAAACAATCTTTGTATGTAACAAAAAAAACAAGAAATATGAATCTGATATGAAATAGAAATATGAATTTGAATTTATGAATATATATATATTACTATTATATATTCTGGTATATGCTTAATAATTTTCACATTTTTAAATAAAGGGAGAAATATAATTACATATGAGAAAGTAACTTTTATTTGTTAAATGTAATTAGAAGTAGGTCTCTTAATATTTTGGTGATATGGTGTAACCATTCTGTGACCATAGGCAAGTCAGAATTATTTTTACCCCTGTGAGATTTCATTAAATTAAGAAATTACTGATGAATTTAGACTATTCTCAATTCATAGACTAAAGGTTGATGGAATATAACTCCAAACCACTGTTGTACAATTTACATTACAGTCATATTTTGTATACACTACACACTGCTGCAAAAGTTTTAGGCACGGGGATAATTTACAGAATATAATTATTCTGCATTAATGTACTACTGGAAAATGAACTTTTCCTTTTGAAATATCTTCTAATTTTTGGGAACTGCATAGTATATAACCTATATATTAGTGCTTTCCTCATACAAATAATAACTATTTCATATGCACATAGCTCAATAATTAATTAAGCAAACGAACAATCAGGCACTGCGGATCACTGAGATTATGTGCAGATTGATCTACAGTGATTGACTGAAACTGAAGCAGCTATGTAGAAGTAAAAAAAAACTATGCAAGGGACAAACATCTTTAACAGAAGTAATACTGTGATTGTTCATGTCAGTTTACCCTTAAAATTGTACATCAAGGCACGAGTACAGTAAGAAGAAGAAACATGCGCGATTAAACATGATTAACGTCCATGAGTAAGGTCTTTCCTAAGCAGGAATTTCATGATAGGCAGGCATTTCCAGATGTTCTGTCCAAGCTCTTTTGCACAAGCACAAACAAACAGGCAAAGCTGGTTGGACACTTGAAGTGCCTCAGGCTTACTTCTCTTTGAATTCAGAAGATGAAACTAACAGCCCAGCTAACATTGGGAGCCAAGTGCACCCATCTACAGCTGGAGAAGTCTTGTCAGAAGTGGTCTTCACTAAAAGCCATGGCTTAGATATACAAAGGCAAATGGCACTTATTCACAAAAACACAAGGACAAAGGGGTGCGGTACACTGGCAGTGGGTGCTCTTGACTGATTTCAGATTCATGGCTTAACATGGCTGTAACAGAAGGTAGTTTGTCTGCCGGGAGGCTGGAGAGCGCTACGTGTCAGTATCTGCATTCAACAGGGAAACTGTATTTTCATTTCCCCTCTGAAGCATTAATCATGACTGTAACTTCATGAAAGCAACTTTGAACGAATGTACATTGACTGTATATTTGAACATACTCAATTTAATTGAAAAATAAATAGAATGAATACAATAAAAATAAAAACTGGCAGTAACACCTTCATCTACTCTTATAATGCAGACTTTTTTGTGTAGCTCCTGCATTAACCCATATGAGCCGTGACGTGAAAAATCATCTATTATATATATATATATATATATATATATATATATATATATATATATATATATA
>JAUZST010030308.1:0-29373 GCA_034779995.1 Parotocinclus haroldoi | reverse complement strand
CACACACACACACACACACACACACACACACACACACACACACACACACACACACACACACACACACACTCTCTCTCCTTACACACAGTGTGAAGACTGCTGGGTGAAAAGTCAAGCTCAGACCTTCCTGTGTTCCCCACAGGATCTGATCTTCACAGCCTCCCTGCTATCAGCTTCCCCTGGGCTTTCTTCAATGTTGCTTAATTACTTCTCCTTCCTTTCCTAATTCTCATTCACACAGACTACTATAGTTTGAAACAGATAAGGACTTCTTTTAGAGGGCCTGTCTTCCTAGACGAAAGACACTTCTGGAAGGTCTGCTCGTGAAACAAGCCAAGAAACCAGCGTTACTAATTTTTGCCCTGACCTTAACAAATTTCATGATTGTCTTTATTGCCATCAAAGTCATTACACTTCTCATTACAGTGCAGGTCAGCCATGTCAGGCAGCATTCAAGTGATATATGGGATCACAAATACTGTAGTTTAAAGAGAAGAGAAGAATATGGAGGAAGGTTATTCTGCTTTTTCTTTTCACATGCTTTCAGCAGTGCCAGAATGTGTGCATCATAATGGTATAACAAAGTCCCCTCCACCCTTTTTTAACACTATCCTTTATGCTCTTTACATTCCAGAGGAAGTTGAATATTGGAAATGTAATAAAAGTCCTGTTAACTACGTATGCATTTGGCTATTACAAAGGCAAAAACCACACCATACATCTGCATACTGTAAACAAGACAAAGGGAATGGCCTTTTGTTTATTTAGTCTAGATTTGATATGTACAAAGAAAGCTGTGCACAGTTTCATACATTATGCATAAAGACTCTACAAAAACATTGCACTGTGCTTACATGTTATTCCAGACACCATGTTACCTCAGAAGAATACAAGCATGTAAAAAAAATCAAACAAACAAAAATATTAATATAGCTCTGTTAAAAAAAAAACAATTAAACATTTTGTAATTTGAAGATATGTCAATACACAAATGTTGAATAACTGCATGACAAAACATGCTTTCAATGCTAATACATTTTGCATAAAATATCCTGGTAGGCACTTTATCTACCAACTCAAAATATGAAAGCAGCAAATACAAAAAATATTTCATTTAAGTTCATTCCACACCTGCCGTACACAGAGACAATGCACATGTCTAAATATTAACTGGTATAAAACAGTTACTCCAATCCATGGAAGATAAACATTACTTTCTACAACATCCCATACTGTGTCTCACTATACGGTATATTGAATAGAGAGAGCATGCTTGTGAAAGCTTGGTACTTTAGTACTGAATACCATTACATTCACATTTGTGAATTCAGCCCTGCAGATCAAGTCTTACCAAGTGAACCCTTAGCATGAGAAGAAAAGGCACCAGCTTGGGCAGAATATGGGCGTGTAAAGGTCTGAACATTAAAGAAAATATAGGCATAATGAAGATATCAGTGTTTACTTCAGTGCCAAGCTCAAAGATAAACACCTTTTTAAAAATGGTATGATTCTCTCACATACTTTTACAATACATACAGTATACAATATATACAGTATATATTAACTCCAATGGTGTTTTGGCTAATATTATTAGCTACTCACTTTTGCTAAGTGATCCAGCTGGCTAAGTAGTTAATATTAAACATATTGTATACATTAAAATGAATGTTGTTATTAATAAAGATATTAATATTAAACATTTTTTAAAATAATGTGGTTTGTTGTACTGATAAGACATCACTATCCTGAACATAGAATATTAACTTGTTTGTTTGCAATCATCTGTCATCATAGGACTTGATATGTCTGGGAAATATACGATGATTAAAAAAAAGATGCAACTATTGTATATTTTAATGTCTTTCATTTTTTAAGGAAATTTGTCAAGGGAAACAAAGTGAGGGGGCTAGAGGTACAATGATTAACCAGTTCAGGTGACCAAAATTGACTACCAAATTAGCTGCCAATTAATTCAATAGTAGATGATGTCATCAGGCCCATGTCTCACTCGAACTAGGAATGTATACTGTCTTACTGGACAGTTAAGAGAACATAATACCTCCTGTACATGACGAGCCTGTTTACACGCCAAATAACAGTTTCAGTTTTGACCACTGCAATGTTATCTTGATAATGCATCTAAAGGTACATTCAAATTATCACAATTTCAGATGATAGTTATAAATGTACATAGATGGGAGATCGATAAAGGGTTCAAATTGATTGGAAGGTTTACACAAACTCAAATTTCAAATTTAACTGTTAACACAATTGCTCACGTTCACTACGGTTTGCCAAATTTCAACACAACTCACATTTAAGGCTGGAGATACTAATTTGGTTTTTAATTTGGATACTTTGCACATAACTGGTTTTAAGTTTTGACAAGTAAAATATATCAAATAGTCTTAATTATCTTTTGTATTAGCAGGACAGTTAACTAAAACAGTGAATTTATTCATTCATCGTTGTCGTCAGTGCTAGTGTACAAGTTTGTTGCAGCCCTAGAGGGGGCAGATGTCTTACTCAAGCTATGTTTGCTATAATTAGTCAGAAGAAATGTAGGATGAGGGAGACAGCTATGAAAACTATCTGTAATAAGAGCATTTACCCAAATCCTATTTAGAGTGATTTACAATGAGCAGTAACAGTTTATAGGACTTGCCCATGTACCCAAAGGAAGCAGCTGGGGTCCAAAGGCACTACTGTGCATCACTTGTTTCAATTGTAAATTAAAAATATTCGACAGAGACTTCCCAAAATGCTATCGTTACATACTATGTATGTATTGAGAAGCTATACTGATGTGTTACGAGGATTTGCTATTGCTTTAGTTATATTTAGTGTGATGGTAATCTGACTGCTGCTGGTCATCTTCATCTCCTGTGCCTCCTCATACAACAAACAACTGGTACACTTCTGACAAATCATTAAAAATTCCACAAACGTTGATTACGGAGTGTCACCTGACGAGGCACAAACGAATCAGGCATTAGAGTGCAATTTGGATTATTGCAACGAGCAGTGAGGTAACTGAACTAAAGGCAGGCTATAAAGAAGAGTTTGAACCAAACGCACAGTAACCTATCCCACACAACATAGATGACAGCCAAATCATTTTTCATGACACTGCATTTATTATTGGGCTTGGTCTGACCCTGGTTAAATGACTGATTTCAGGTGGGTGATAGAAGGAAGGATTTAAAGCTTAAGCACTGAGTGGCTTTAATGGAGAGGGAGAGAAAACTACTAAAGGAAACACAGTTTGAATGAAATGACTTGGGTTTTCTAGTCAGTGTGGTAAGTGATCTGGTGACCTGGTCATATGCACATTACACTTCTCAGCTGCATAGCTCAAGCCTGGGCTTAGTCAATCTCTCTCTGTAGTCTTTCTCTCTATCTATCACTTGCATATGGGAGTCTGTAAAACTTAATAAAATCAGTACTGCATTATGTTAGATGTTAGTTATTCTTGTCTGCAAATATTTCTGAAGGCCTATTTATTTTTACGTTCTCTTCAGTAAACATTAACAACTGATAATGGAAGAATGGGATATAATTAGGCCACAAAACTTGAGAAATACCAGTGCAGAAAAAACCTACTTGCTGTTGTGATTGTCAATATTAGCAGTACAGCTAGTAGACACATTCAAACATCTTACTGTCACACAAACATAAGACCTAGAAAGACAGGAAATTTTGGATTGGATGATATTATAAAAATATTGATTCATTTAAAAGGTTTTAAAAAATACCAACCAAAATCCCCAGAGTTCTTAAAAAAGTTGAAAGTTAATTAGTTCTGTTATTTTAACTCCGAATATTCATCCTCATTCTTCTCCAGACATGCCGAATCTGTTCTCAGTAGAACGGCCGGCCCTTCTCAGGACTCTGCAGTCGGTTTAAGCGAGCCAGTTGAGAGGGTGAGGGCGGCACGTCTTGACGATAGGGTCCTTTGGAAGGCATAGGGATTGGTGGTACTGGGGAGTCAACAGTGGGAGTGTGCTTGGCCTGGGCCTCCTGCTCTTTACGTCTCTGCTCCTGCCTGAGTAGCTCCTGCGTCTCCAGAAGCACACGAGCATTAAGTCCCAGAGGTGGCCCACTCAGATATCCGTTACCTCCACGGTTGCCTTGGTAGGCCAAATAGTTTGAGTTCTCTTTAGATGACTGGAAGACTTCACTAGGAGGGTAGACCTTATCCCAAGAGTCCTGTGACACTGTGCTGGGGTTCTTACGTGGCTGCCTGTAAATGTATATTTGAAAGAAGGAGAATAAATTAATGAAATATTTGTAAGTTTATAAAGTCATTGTATTTATAATTTCAACGTGTGATAGTTTGTAGTATTGCAGTGCAAGAATCACAGTTCATGTTCCTTAAAATGTACACTGTAACACTGGCCAAAAACATAAGATATCCAATAATCATACCAATACATGAAGTTAAAATGGCAGCTTTTATTTTGTTCATTTCATTTTAAGGTAACCATTTCTGCACTAAATGGAGGATGAACATTGCAAAATATTGCTGATTAACTGTTATGAGCTCATTTGCATAAACAGTACACTATATCAATCAAAAAATAATTAGACTATTAGTGAAGGTTTTTGTTTATAAGCAGGATACAATGTTGATACAAAGGTAGGGAAATGACCATGTGTTTCATACCTCACTGCTCATAGTCAGACTTTGAACCTGTTATCCAGTATACGGAAACGAGAATGCATTACTGAATGGATTCATTACATACAGCACTACGCTCTGTTTATACGTGTGGAAAGTGTGTAGAGAAACAGAGGATGTAAGAAAAACAAATATATCCCACATGCTGACTTGAACGCTGCAAACACTTGAAAGTTTAAACTCTGAAAGCTGTTTCAGTGGCTGGTGTTCAGGCACAGTCTGCTTTACAGACTCTCTTGCATAACTCTGTTTCTTTCACCTCTCTGTGCATATTAACGTAGAAATCCAGTGATTTTCAACCTAATCATTCCTCATCACACCAGTAGAGAACATAACTTTTGGAAAAAGTTATTTCTAACTTGAATCTAAAGCAAACTGCAAACTCCCCCCTCCCCCCCCCCCCCAAAGACAGGAAATATCTTAAAACCACTTTTAATAGGACACTTGTATGCCTGCCATACAGTATCCTGTTGAACTGTGAACAAACTAATGTCAAGTTGTCATTGTGTGATTTGTACTGCTAAATTAATCGCAATATTTCGATTACCATTAAGTACCATTACTTAGGTAGTGCCTCTTTGCCTTTACTGGAATATTTTCACTTCGTGGTTAATTCCTTGGACTACTAATCAGAAGCTTGTATGTTCAAGTCCCAACTCTGTTCAAGTTATATTCACATCATTTAGCAGACGCTCTTATCCACAGCGAGTTACAATTAATACTGTCTTACAATCTAAGCAACTGTGGGTTAAGGGTCTTGTTCAGGGACCCGACTGTGGCAGAGGTGGGACCCTGAACCTTCTGGTCCATAGTCCAGTGCCTTATCCACTAGGCCACCACAGTCTTATGTAAGTCAACCGTTCAACTCACTTGTAAGGTACATGATACAGGGGTATGTGGGGAAAAGTAAAATTCACAACAAAAGTTTTACATAATGCAAATATCATTCGAAATGCAGAGCATTGCTCCAGAAATCAATAGTTATGATTCAGCAGGGTATGAGGATGACAACAATGTCCTTAAATGACACTCAGAGTGTGCCAACCCTAAAAATGGCACTAGAGAAAACAGTGTGGTGTCACTATTCCAGAAACTCATGTGGTACAAATCTAGGACAACTCATACTGCCAGGAAATATGCTGTAATTGCAGCATAATACAATATTAATAAAACATATATAAACTTAAGCAATGTTTTCTATTTGTTAACAAGATATACTGTGTCTCCCTGTGCGTGGGGGCATTTACTCATCACACAATGCAGCTGTCAAAAGGAATTAAAGCTCTGTTTCACATGACTTTCATTACGCCTAATCAGTCCATGGTCCTGTCATCCAGCACACTCGCTCATGTCTAATCCTTCCTCGAAAGAAAACCCTTCATTACTACTAAACTAAATCAGCAGATCTGACTCTGGCACAGACGAAGTGACACAGAAAGTATATGTAGACTGTTCTCAGCTGGTCAGGATCAGACTGAACCTCTCCATCAGATCCTCTGCAGGTCAAAGAGCACTTCCCAGCAGACTGATTTCACTCAGTGAACACTAGATTATGGAAGGCATGTATGTCAGCTTGCCAGAGTTACACTGGTACCTCTCACCTGTTGAAGGTGTCCTGTCATGGCCTGATCTGGCACTTTAGTTGCAGAGTTGCAGTAGATTCAGGCAGAGAGAGAAAGAGAGCGCGAGACAAAGAAAGTGGATGTGGACGGCTTACATTGATTAAGTGTCGTTATGTCTGTGTGTCTTAGAGAACCGGTGTCAACATCTGCATTGACTTACAGAGACAGCACTCTGCCTAAGAGTGCAGCAGGAAAAATTGTTTTTTTTTTTATGAACAGCACTTTTAAATACACATACAGTATATGCATGCAACACACACATTCGCATTAGCACCTCTGTAAGGACCTCTAACTGACTATGTATTACTGTAACTAACAGTTAGCAGTCCCGGCGTATCCGTTGTCGTATTTTGCACTTCATAATGCGCCACACATTTTCAATGGGAGATAAATCTGGACTGGAGGCAGGCCCGTCTTGTACCCTTTTACTACAAAACCGTGCTCCTGTAACATGCAGAATGTAGCTTGGTATTGTCCAGGGATGACCCTGAAAAAGATGTTGCTTGGAAGGCGGCATCTGTTGCTCCAAAACCTGTAAGTACCTTTCAGCATTACTGGTGCCTTCACAGATGTGCAAGTTACCCATGCCATGGGCACTAACACACCCTCATACCATCAGAGATGCTGACATTTTGAGCTGATAACAATCCAGATAGTCATTTTCCTCCTTGGCCCAGAGGACACAATGTCTATGGTTTCCAAAAATAATTTGAAATGTGGACTTGTCAGACCCTTTTACACTTTGCATCAGTCCATCTCAGATGAGCTTGGGCCCAGAGAAGCCGGCGGTGTTTCTGGCTGTTGTTGATATATGGCTTTTGCTTTGCAGGGTGAAGTTTTAACTTGCACTTTTAGATAAAGCGATGAACTGTGTTTACTGACAATGGTTTTCTGAAGTGTTCCTGAACCCATGTGGTAATATCCATGACAAAATGATGTCGGTTTTTAATGCCGTGCCGCCTGAGGGATCGAAGGTCATGGGCAGAGATTTCTCCAGATTCTCTGAATGCTTTGATGGTATTATAGACTGTAGATGTATTAAGCCCTAAAAAATCCCTGCAATTGCATGGTCAGAAATGTTGTTCTTAAACTGTTGGACTTTTTGCTCATGCAGCTTTTCACAAAGTAGAACTTTGCTCTATATTTGCTTGTGAATGGCTCTGACTTTCAGGGAGGCTCCATTTATACCCACTCATGACACTCACCATGTTCCAAACAGGTGTTATTTAAGTATTTATCACCTTTCCCAGTCTTTTGTTGCCCCTGTCCCAACTCTTTTGGAACGTGTTGCAGGCATCAAATTCAAAATGAGTGAATATTTGCAAAAAAACAATAAGGTTTATCCATTTGAGTATTAAATATCATATCTTTGTAGTGTATTCAACTGCATATGGGTTGAAAGGTATTTGCAAATCATTGCTTTCTGTTTTTATGGACGTTTTATACAACGTCCCAACTTCATTGGAATTATCATTGTACACACAAGCCTACTACTAATAATATTACTAATACTATTTGTCAGGTTTGGGAAACACACTAAGAGTTCAATAAATGGCTCACGTATATTATGCCCAGCATATATATGAGCACACACACACAGTCACACATTCTCCAATAATTCCAGCAACAATTACCTAAAGAGCATAATCTAATACTTGGAAAACAAATGGAATAGCTCTATGCTTGACAGTTAAATTAACAGCGTTGTTCCATTTGTGATTTTGGCAAGCTTTCAGGTAGAATAACCTTCAAAGGTAAAGTAACACTATAAAGCATGCAATACATTCAATATGACTGGCACTTTTAGGAAATATTAGTAGTTTGCTGTGATGTGAAGCTCTGTATGGTTTGCTGAATACTGCCTTACATTGTTTGAGGAAGATGAAGGAGGAATAGAGGACTAAGAAAACAAGAACCATGATATGAAAGTTAGCCTGCAACAAGAGTCTCACAGAAGAAGAGTAATGGAAAAAGAGGAAGGGAAGACAAAGAGAGATTTGAGAAATATAAAATTAAGACGAAACTTTATTTATATTTTGCCTTTTTTAGCTCAAGGACTAGCTTATAGAAGTTATTATTAAGCTATTTAATTTAGCTTACAGCTCCATCCATGTTTAAATCTTTGAAGGCAGCTACCAATAACAGAAAACCCTTTTATGTATTTTCTATCAAGTAAAAAATATACTGCAGGTTATGTTTAGACAGTCAAAGACACGCATTCTGTATTATAAACTTAGCTAGAAGGAAAAAAAAAAAGAAACCAAAGAAAGGGACAAAAACAGGACTCCAGGTAGGAAACTGGGTGGCTGTCAAAGTGTTTAGAGGGGGCCAATAAGAACAACCATCCTTAGTACTGTATTTAATAGTATATGCATATAGCGTGTTGGAGTACATCATTGCTTAATATATTGTGCTTCGTGTATGGTGAAGAATAAGCATATGGTGATTGCATACTGTGCGGCCTGGTGCAGCCTTCGATTCAGGGATATGCTATGTGCTAGGCAAGTGCTTTACCTTTTTTAAGTGACAGCGATTGAAAGCATAAAAAGTGGTAAAGTTCAAGTAACTGACACAAAGTGAGATAAAGGATTGAGCCAAAAATGGCATCTACAAATGACGGGCTACTCAAAATGCTCAGCTCAGTTACAATTAAAGGACAACCCAACAAGACTGAAGTTTTCAGTTAGACTTCAAATGACGATATTTTTTTCTTCTTTTAAGTTAAACCTTAAATATTAATCTCTAGATTTGTCTTGGTTTCTAACTCCAAACTCATCTTATACACCCAAGTTGACATAAAACTCCTCTTATATTGACTTGGAAATATTTTCAAACATCTCTTATTGACATTTTATTTACCTTTTTGAGTTCTCCAAAATCTCCTTTCATTCAAAACTTCAAACAAATATCTAGTTTTTAATGTTTCCTGTATGTAGGCAACAGTTTTGTAGTAGAATGATATCAGATTGACTGCGGCCCCAGCTCAAACAAGGTATGTGCTTCAGCTAAAAACTGGTGGCAAAGACTATGGGTGTAAAGTGGAGCTAAGCTGCTGTTTAGTAAAGTGAGAGTGTGAGGACAGGACATAGGGCAGATTATAGTGTATGACCAAGTTGTATTCATATGAATATCTTAATGTTATTTTAAGTATGAACATAAGGTTTTCGAAAATAACCTTAAATACAATTAAAGCAAGCATAAACATGGTCTGCAGCTACAGCTTTTTAAAACCGGAATACGGAAATGGTAATTGTACGTACCAGTTCGCACAGTTGCTACGAAACTCCCGTTAAACATAAAGTGGCATAAAATAGACTTAAGGTACAGTGGATCTGGTGAATTTTCAAAACTTAAGACTATTCATATGTTTATGTTCTACTTATTGCTACCATGACAAAGCCCTAATAACCCCGGATTTACTGACATTTCTCATTTGTCTATTTTATTGACTTTAAATTGCATGCTAAATGTTAGGCTCAAATTTCACTTTATCCTACTCTAGTAAAACACATTTTATTTTCTGAAAAAAAAAGAAAAGAAAGAAATTGTCTGAAAGTGGCCTGTGTAAAAGGTGTGTGTTTGCTTACCGTGGTAAGGAGTTGTACTGTCTCTGAGATTGTTGGAATGCATCTTTTTCATCTTGTCTCTTTTTCTGCATCTGGACATCTATAGAAACAGAATGCCGTCCTGTGTGACTATAGCCTCCAGCATTAGCCTACAGAAAACACACACAGGCGCACACATTTACATATATACTTATGTCCAGAAGCAAAGGTAGCATTACACAAGCAACAATGTGTTAGCACATGACTAGCATATATGGCTCTCTTTTAAAAATAATGTAAGAAAGATTACATATCCAGTATTAGTTCAGGTTAATATATGTCAGCTCACACAAACCTCTAGTTGTTCCCATACTACATAGGCTATATCCCACAAAACTAGAACTCGCCCACATACATTTTTTACCCATGACCTAAACCACATGTGTAAGACTTGGTCATGGAAATGCTCATTTTGTGTGGGGCTGAAATTACCTTTTCATGCTAAAAGACTACTCTAATGAACAGCATTGCTTTTACATGTCAATTTAACGTTCTATTTGAGTCTGGGCTGGTCCGCAGATCTAATGCCAGCCCTATAGTGTTGTTTGAAGAAAAGAAAAACACTCATGACATACCAAGGCAAGAGTTAACATATCCTCTGTAAAAGGGCTTTGTATTTAGCACACAGCTGTAAAAACAGAATGAAAGTCCTCAGTGGAGTCGTTTCCATTAAAACTTGGGGAAATTAGCCAATTACACGCATGTCTAATGAACGGAGTACAGAGCCTCCTCTAAAAACAATGTGCCTGGAAGATAAACTGACCACTATTATAGAAACCAAAGGCTAGGCAACAAGGATTCAATTCACTGCAATAGTAAAAAATAATAATAAGAATAATAATAATAAGAAGAAGTTTAACTTGTATTGTGCCTTTCACAAAATCCAAGGACGCATTGAAATACACAAATAAATTAAATATTCTTAACTTATTCGGGAAAACAAAGATGCCATGTGTTCTCTACTGCCTACTCCTGGGGTGTGATCAGGTGAAAAAGCTGCATTTTTGGATTATTGAGTCTGCATGGAAATTTTTAATGCTTTACTGAAACATACTACTTCCCCAATGAACAAAACAATGCTTAAAATGTGCGGACACTTAATAATTTTCTGCATAAGTGTAAAATAAAGCATTACCAAATTTTCAAGCAAATCCAAAAGAATAATAGAGAATAGAAGATAATTAGAGAAAAAACTTAAAATAAAAAAAAAGACAATTTATTTACAGTGGAAAATATACAATATTACATGTATTTGAATAACAAAACTAGATGAACCATTGCAATACCTGTAACTAAACATTTTCATCTAACCCATTGTCTGTACATGGTTTGGTTCTGCAATACTGGTGGTTTTACTGGTTCCAAACTTTCACATACTGTTGTAATTTTTAAGACAAAGTAAATCATTTTGAGCGACAAATAAAGAAATAAAGAAAACAACACAAACTAACTAGTCCCATCTGTTCAAACACAAGAACACCTTGAGTTAGAAGAAGCTGTAATGGCAAAAATGTTTGCAGCTATTCAAAACAGACATGAATGGAATAGTAAATGAGAGGTATGTTAGTAAAGCAGACTACAAAGTGGTGGATAATAGCTAGTACAACAATGTGGGGTGAACCCTAGCCTTCATATCAAAGCTAGGTCAGCTAGGTGGGTGGATGAAGATCACGGTATGTGCATAAGCTAATTACCCTATTACTCAAAACTCCATGTTCACCTCTGTTCAAACAATGACTTCCAGAGACTTCTAAACATGAACACACATAATGTATACAACCACTAACCTGCCTGACTGCCCATGTAAGAAATAAAAAAGAAAAGCAAGTAAAATGAAAAAGGAGATAACAACATTACATTGGTTACTGTAGGTTACGTTAAGAATGGTGACTCTTATCATACATGGTGCCCTCCATTAAGAAGACAGTTCTCAGCTTGCAAAATCAAGTTGCCTTCACAGTAAAATGGTGCTTGGCTGCTATCAATACTTGGTATTGCTTCAAGGTGACAATCTGATCAAATTTACTCACTTGTTGGTAGAAGGGAAAAGGATGGTATGATGAGAAATAATGTGAAATGGTAAAAAGGGGATTACTAAAGGAGCTGGAGAATGATAGTGATATGTGACAATGAGAGAGCAGAGGTAAAAGCCAACAAAGCAGTGACTGCACGGAAGTGGGAGCGGAAAAAGCTGAGGGGTTGTAAAAACAAACAAAAAAAACAATTTGGTGGTACTCTCCCTTTGAAGGCTTCCCGCAGGACACTTTCCACCAGTTTATTAAGTGTGGTATAACTCTATAATATTCAAGTAGGTAACAAGTAACAAGCACCATCTTAGAATGTTAACTAAGCACACATTTCAAACAGACCATGTAACATGCAGCAAACCAAATGTCACAATAATTTCACAATCAAAACCACCTGGTCTCTGTGATAAACACATCCCCAGCTGCTAAGTTTTTGATAAACACTGTGCAATAGATTCTGTGAAAATAATTACATGCTGTATGTAAAGTACATTCAATAAAGCCGTCTTCATTTGCACAAGCCATAAGTCCTCAGTCCTAATTTATTATAGTTCGTTCCCAAATAAACGCTGTTATATTTTTTCAAGCCTGCCTTACATTTATCTGAGCAACTCAAATAGTTGCTACAACTGACTGCCACCTGTATAATGCGTTGCTCTTTAAGCAGCACAGTACATCATGTGACTCGTTTAGGTCCTGCTCCTCTTATATTAAAGCATGCAGCTATACTGACAATTTGCATATACACTGCTCACAAAAACCAGCACAAAATATTTTGTTAGCAATATAATACTGCAAATTCACTGATAATGTTCCACTACTATGTAATGCTTTCTGCTACGTAGTAAACTTTCAAATGACCGCAAAAAGGCTCTTTGGCTATAAATCTAAAAATGCATTTAAATCCCTTATCAGGAAATAGGTTTCAGCTTGTTATTTATCCCCATACTCTTTAGCCCTTTAATATAGTAAACAGACCATACATGTGCCCACTGTAAGTATATTATTACTGACTGTAGTCCACTTCTTGCTCTACCAATTGTTCCTTTACTTGAGGCGGACATCTCGGATATCCACACACTTCTGAACAGTTTTTGGTAATTTGGGTAAATGTGCAATGCATATAGTGTTCTTAGTCTGAGTGTATGAATGGGAAGATGACTGTGGTAGGGAAGAGGGCTGTGGTAGCCTAGTGGATAAGGCACTGGACTCTGGACCAGAAGGTTCAGGGTTCAAATCCCACCTGTGCCATAGTTGGGTTCTTGAGCAAGACCCTTAACCCACAATTGATTGGATTGTAAATCTGTAATAATTGTAAGTCGCTCTGGATAAGAGCGTCTGCTAAAATGCCTTAAATGTAAAAATGTAAGATGCAAAATCGACTGTTTCTATAGTGAAAAGGCATAACTTTAATTGTCATGGTCACAGAAGCAAAGTTTATGATGAATGTAAGCAATTTTGTATTTGCTTTAGACATAAGCAATTGGAATATAACACAAAAAGGCTGGAAACAAAACTTGTGCTACGTTGTGCATAGAATTACACTGATGTGGCAGTGACATGGTAGTGAGAGTGTGGCATTTGTACAAGTATATCAAACAATGTAGTGTTTAACCACATCAGTGTTACTTCTGGATCAAACATTGCATGACCACAAACATATCCATCCATATCAAGTGGATGTGTGCAAAGGCATATGCTAATAGTTATCCTCTTTATGGAAAATACTGTGTGATCATTCTTACGCTAAAGGAACTATTGGGGAACCTACAGGGTTCATGCTGACGTGAAACTGGTGAACTTTCCACAGTAAAGTACGTGACAGAGTCCTCAATAATTATGATTCTCAAAGACTTTCTACATAGAAAAACAACAATTAATTTATAACAATCTAAAACAATTTATAACAATGGTTGCTGCCATTAATAGTTTTTTTTTTAAAATTAAATAAACAAACAACTCTGACATTGGCGTTACAATAATTGGGGGATGGGGGTCCATTATCAGGCCTAAATAGATTTCAGTCAATCAAATGAAGTACCTATGACAGAAAGTGTTTTTTTTCTTATTATTCATACTCCATTTCACTGGCTATCTTTATACAGTAGGATGGGTTAGAATGAAACAAACCACATTTCTATAATAAAAACTGCTGCAGACAGTCAGTGTGTATGTTTATTGTATTATTTTCTTGGTGATCATGTCTGTCTCGAATGTCATGGTTTTGGTGTCCTGGATTTGAAAAGTTGTAGACGTCATACCTTTTAAAGCTGATTCACTTTGACTTGGCTCTTAAGTTCTGGGGGTCTGCTTCACCCCATGGTTGCATTTAAGAAGGTAACACATAGTCACAGAAGCAAATTTTGATTGGCTAAATGCATTTTAGGAAAAGTGCAGAGCATTACAAGATCTCAGTTCAGATCTAAGTGATAATGACAAGCATCAGGTGAAGAGGTGTAAAGCATGCTGCCACTGGACTCTGAAGCAGTGGAAACAGACAAAGTTTCGCAGAGTGACAAATCATGCTTCTCTATCTGGCCATCGGATGGTTTCATATGCTTGTCTAAATGCCAGGAAAACTTTACCAGCCTGACTGCATTGTGCCAACTGTAAAGTTTGGTAGAGGAGGGATAACGCAATGGGTTGTTTTTCAGGGGCCGGATTATGTCCCTTAGTTTCAGTAAAAGGTAATATGAATGCTTTAGCATATCAAAATATTTTACACAATTGTTTGCTTCCAACTCTGTAGAAACAGTTTGAAAAATGCCCTATTATGTTGTAGCTTGACTGAGACAAAAAGCACAAAGCAAAGTCTATGGTCATGGTTGGGAGAGTTTCGAAGGAAAAAACTTGACTGGCCCAAACAGAGCCCTGCCCTCAACATCATTATAAACCTTTGGAATGAATGGACATTGCAAGCCAGGCGTCATCTAACATCAGTGTCTGATTACACAAATGGGCAAAAATTCCCACAAGCACTCTCCAAAATTTTGTACAAACCCTCCCCCAAAAGAGTGGAAGCTGTTATAGCAGCAAAGTGGGGTCCAACATTTAATGACCATTGATTTATAATAGGGTATGATAAACGCTCCCGTAGGTGTACTGTGTCCCAATACTTCCGATAGGTATTTGCAGGTGAGAGACTGTAATACTGAAGCACATACATAAACTCGCTCCATAATGCACATTTAGACCAATGGATATTGAACATGGGCTGCAATAACTGCTTATGACTAGTATCAATGTCTTACAAGTCTCTGAAGGAAAACAAATTCACACACTAGTTGTAAGACATCTTTTCTTCTTTCAATAACAAGAATTAGAGGAAAAGTTTGCAAACACTTTAAAATAAGCATCACCATATTATAAAATACAATCTGCTTAAATTTCAGCGAACAAAAACAAAATGATTAAAATCTCAAATATGATCAAAATTACTTTTAGAGTGCTATAGATGAACTATAAAGATACATAAACCTGCTGGACAGACATCAATGGCAGTTCAAACACCATGAATCCATAATAAGGGGCTGTCGACAAAAGGGGAAGTTTAATACGGGTGCTGCAGTCCCCTAAGACTGAATGCAATGTGAAGAGGACAGGTAGTAGAATCCCCAAAGAAACAAGAACTTGCACTAGTATCCACAGTAGGAAAAAGACAGAACAAGAATGCTATTAATTGTAGGACCTTAATGAAATCCACCTGCCTCTCATGCAAAAACTTACAACCCTTACTCAACATTTCATTTTATCACAAAATCTAAATTCTTTATATTCAAAAAGAAACTGTGCACAAACAAAAGAATGTGCTATGTACTGTTATGACTTGGATAAAAAAATACATTTTATAAGTATTTATTGCTTAACGCCAGATAATTGTAAAGTACAAACTTTTTAATTTACATTTATGTTTACATTTACGTTATTTAGCAGACGCTCTTATCCAGAGCGACTTACAATTAATACAGTTTTACAATCCAAGCAATGGTGGATTAAGGGCCTTGCTCAAGGACCCAACAGTGGCAGGTTGGCAGAGGTGGGATTTGAACCCTGGACCTTCTGGTCCATAGTCCAGTGTATTATCCACTAGGCCACCACTGTTCCATTCATTTATCATTGTCCAATTTAATACCCAGATCAATACTTATTTCCAAACCCTCAGGAATACTGTAATTCACAATCTTGTTTTATAAATAGTGGCACAGAAGTAACTACATGTTGTCTTATATCCAGAAAGTTGTTGGAAACGCTCCCAACACGAGGCCACAATGCCAGAACCAAAAGCCACAGCAGGTTTATCTAATACATCGTGCCACATGAAGCCATGGTTGCTTTGAATGAGCCGATAATCCCCAAAAGTTAATAAAGTGCAACTCAGCGGGATGGACCAAAATTTATTACCTGCATTTTATTACTGCTTCATGGAAACCTCAAGTCTTAGAAGTATTGAAACATGCATAAGCTGTTAAATGTTTGGCCTTATTTAATAATAACTTAATATATTGCTTTGAAAACAAAAAAAAGATACAAAAAATGTGTTTGGTTAGAGCTAGGTGCCAGTGAACAGAACAGACAAAGTCTTTGGGTCATCTATGATTTTTCCAAAACGAAAACTAAGGTGAGATTTAAAGGAAAACTAATAAACATTCATTTATTATTTCACATAATTTATTTTAGATGTAATGCCAGACAACAATGTTAGATTTATTATTTAGGAACTCCAGTCCCTACAAAAACCTTTGTAAATGGCATATAAGGTCAGTCTGGTCAGTCTGAAGAGAATTACTCAAGTTACACTTAACATTTGTCATTTTGCACTGGTTTGCAATGGACCTTGCCAATTTAGGGGATATTTAATTAGAGGATATGTTATGTATTATTATATATTATCACTATATATTTATTGTGTTTATTATCCTCTACTTTTTGTGAGCAGTATAGTTTTTTTCCACAGGCAGTCCAGTTCTGAAGTGTAAAGTCTTCAGACTAGAGTCAGATACTGGCTGCAATATGACAAATGGTCATATTTAAGCACTTAAGCCTGCAGTGTGAATGTAGCCAGAGAAGCCAAGCGGTGCCAAATGCTAGCTCTCTCTCTTCACTGGAAAGGGGATATAAATCATAAGGGACCACACATTGTTTTAGAATGTACAATATTACATCTGCAAACAGTTAACTGTTAAATTGTGAAACTGAAAAGCAGATAAATATGCATCTTCACTACCAAACATAGCCAAAAGTAAATATAATCAAGGTGCCGTGACAGAATTTCAACCAGATTGCTTTCACTAGCTCTGATGAATAAACTGACAAACTGGAATATTGAGAGTAATTCATTTTTCATATATCCCACTTTAAATACATATGTTTTTGTGAGAGGCTGAAAAGGAAACAATTAAGCCTATATTTTTAGCTTTGCACTGCTCTTCAGAAGCATTAAATCTTTTATATAGTATTTTTAAAATTCCTCCCTGCTGAAGTACTTAGAAATTTAAGTCTAGGGAGGAACACATGTCCAAATTTAGAGGGTCGGTGAGCTGACCCCCAATTTAGGAAATGGTTCTATTCCTCAAGGTAGTTAGACTTGCCATCCCATAAAATCCCCTCACCCGTGCCTTAAACAGAAAGCCACAGGACAGATCACCATGTCGGATTTGTGCCATTGCAGTGCAAAGATACACAACTATGTGACCTCTGATCCCTTGCTTAAGTTCCCAGCCCCTGAGTGGTGTATATTGTTTTAGCTCACAGATAACATTAAAATAATGTCTAACCTTTAACCCCCTGAAAATAAATTAGGTTTGAGAAACAATGATATCTTGTTTAAACAAGCACAGTTGAGTATAAGGATGATGAATAAATTGTATTTAAATTTATAAATAAACTGTGGAAAACGTTATGTAGCTGAAAAATCAGGGTCAAGGTTCCCTTTTACACAGTTATTATAATTCAACTTCTTATCAAACAACAGATTGAAAAAATGCTTTAGGCACTCAGGAGACCTAAATGCTTGTCTGCATGTGAAGGAGCACTGTCAGCAAACAATTAACAAGTCAGGTCAAGTCTGTAATCACATGTACAACCCAGCTGCTCCCAAAACTTCCAAACAGGTACGTATTGTGCAAAAGAAAAGTGTGTGTTGCCAGACAGCAGATCAACACTAAAGGTGTATGCTATCAAAGTAAATACAACAGCAGATCAGAAAAAGTAGGGACAGTATGGAAATTACATTTACTTTGACTTTTATTTAATTGCAAATAGAATGAACCAAAGATAATTTGTGTTTTGTCCTGTCAAATTTATTTAATTTGATTAAACAGTTTTGCATTTCAGGCATTACAAAAAATTGGCACAAAGCAATTAAGACTTAGCAATGATTTAAAAAAGCACAAAATACTGATATGCTTTCTAACAGGTAGTGTCAACAGACGATTGTAATCATGATTTGCATGGAAAACTTTGAATCTAAAAATGTGACAATGATTACCCTGTAATGTTGCACATCTTAAGTCGTGGTTGCAGACAAAATGGGACAAAATAACACCTGAAACAGTAAATCACTTGGCCAATCCCAAATTAACCTATCATCTTTGGGTGGCTTTGATGAGAAATGTAAAAATTATGTTTGTACTAATAGTAAAACTAAGTAAAGAATATTTATTAAATAACAATTTATATTAATTAGTCCGATACACAGAGTCACATTAGAACATCATATATTAGGAGTCACAGAAAAGTTCTTGGAGGCACATCGTCCCCTGACAACCAAAGGATGAAGAAAGTTATAAAGTGGTAAATGTTTTACTGTCCCAACTTTTTTTTGGAATGTGTTGCAGGCGTGAAAATGCAGGAATGGATGTTTATTAACAAGTTAAATGAAGTTGACCAGACAAAATATGCAATATCTCAGTCACATAAAATCACATATCTACTGTATTCAATCAAATAAAGGCAAAGTAAATGTGAGAAATGTGCCTTTTTTTGTCCCAGCCATTTCTGGTTGGGGTTATAGGTGAATCAGAAAAAAATATATATTGATTTGATCCTTTTAATTCATTATTTCCTTAGCATTATTATTCAAAATGTGTAAGCACAGTGCTGGTCCTGCACATTATGGGATATACAAATAAAATCTTAAATAGAAGGTGACTATTGATAAGGGATTGACTTTATAGTATGATATTTATGTGAAGGGTTGTGTGTTAAAAATATCATACAGTTGTTGTTGTCCTTGAAAGAGAAAAAAGGCTGCAATTTAGTGTGCTACAGTATCTTTGATAATTTTCCTGTAACTGCTTATCAATAATGCTTTATTCCTATTATAATAATCCTCTGCACTATAGCACATGGCTACTAGATCTCCATCTGTTGGACCATATTCAGTAACGGGTTTGGATCCAAATTTTACAGCCACTCTGCCAGATGTTCCCTAGCTTGTTTCTAAGCAGTGGCAGAGAGAATTGAATTTACACAATGCCATGCCTTCAATACACAATGCATTCAGTGGGATGAAATATTATACCCTAGGGCAACATACAAAACAGCAGCACAATGTGAGTAGACCAGTGAACTGGGCAATCAGCTAGAAGGGTTTGCTCACCCATGGCTGCTGCTGGAGGCTATAAGCTCGGCGACGGTCATCAGGCTCCTCCTCTTGCTTGGCCTGCTGGAACTCCTGCCTCAGTCGCTGTATCCGGTCATGGTTGCTAGGCGCCAGTCTGTTCCTAAGGCAGAAAAGAGAGTATTGGAATAAAAATATGGTCATACATCCTCATTTGTGTGTGCATTAATGTCACTGGGTGCAGAGACTTTAACCTGAGAGGAGTTAGAAGCAGACAGTACAATCAATCAGAGAGTCGATCACAGAGACAATGAAGGAGATTATCTAGTCAATGCCTTGCCTCTTTCACTCAAGTGAATCAGATTAATAAACACTGGGTGGATGCACTAACCATCTGTTAACTAAGACCATACTGCTTACAGTATATAATATACATACATGTGAAGAAAATAATGATCTTCTCTTTCTTCTTGTTTTTAAGCAGGAAACCTGAAACCAAATTCCAGGAAATATAAATAAGTGCCAAAGGAGACAGGGGAGAGGAGACAGTATAATAAGATAAGTCAATCAGTTACCAAGCAAATAGGCTATTATGCTGATTGTGAAATTTAGCTTTGCATGTATTGAATTCAAAATGCATGTAAAATGCATGTGTAAAGTATTTGATACAGTGCCAAATTTGCAGGCTTTCCGAACTACAAAGAATAGAGAGGTTTGTATATTTTATCGTAGGCACACTTCGACTGTATACTGTATACTGAGATACAGAATCTAAAGAAAATCCAGAAAGTCACATTGTATGATTTTTAAATAATTAATAAAATACCATGACCCTAAATCATTCACATGCTATGAGGCCCTAAAAGCTGTATTTAGCCTGAAAAGAGCCATCTTCCTGCCTGCAGCTCTCTAGCAAATGATTTGCATCACTTTCATTTAAGGGCACCGACTGTGCCTGTCAATAGGAATCAATGCACATGCCTCTGTTAATCAAGCACCACTTTTTTACCAGTACCCTCATACCAAGAGCCATCATAGACAATACACTTGTTATGACATGACAGCTAGTAACATAAATACAGATCATTTACACAGGAAGGGAGTTTGAGTGAGATACCATGAAAGGGTGGGTTAAATAAAATTTTAGCACTGCTTTAGAACAAAAAATATCTAAAGGAAATCAAGAGGACAAATGAATGACAGGACAGTGGGGCAGATGAAACCAAAATTAAATATGGAGGATATACCCCTGCAGCAGAACTTCCATCACTGATGATGGCTTACTTAAGCAGCCAAGCACCTCCTGCCTAAATGTGCCCATAATTGTAGATTGCAGTGAGAAGCAACCCGTTGATGATAATGGCTGCTCTCACACACTTGCCAATCAGGCTTCATTAAAAAGCAGCTAAATCACTTCCCATAAAGAACCAATGGACCTAAATGAGAGACATCATGGTGGAACATTCCAGATATGTTGTTCTATGTGGTCATTAAAATCAATTGTATTATCCATAGGCCATTTAATTCTCCATTCCTATATGCACACTGTATGTCACAGTTGAAAAGCGGTTCATTTGTGAGGTAGTGGAATTGTTACTCTATAAATTAAATGGGCCATTGCTTTCTGTGCTGTGGGCCTTTGCTTCTATCTTCTGTCTGCTCTAGACATTCCTTTGCTGGATGAATGAATTTCTTCTCACTTACTGTGAATAACACATTTAGAGTTCAGTGAAATAAAGATGATATTATTCTTCCTCTCCTATTCCCATTTAACATTACAAATACTCTTTTTCAAATCAGTGTCAAGTAATTTTCACGATTAGCTTCTTACTACAGTCTTATATCTAGTTTCTGTAGTGAATATAATGTTCACTAGCAACAGAATGCTTTGGTCTTTATGTTAGATATATTCCAGAATGTTTGTATCCCTACTGATCAGATTAAGTTGGCTCAATATTAAATTTAAATCTAAGCCTCTGGGTTATTAACTTGCAAAAGTAACATTAACTGCATTTTTAAACTGCTCACAAAAAAATAGGGGATATACAAATAAGTCAGACATAGTTAAAAAAAAACTGAACAATTATATATATAATATAATATTATGATAATAATATTGTGTCAAATACTGGATACATATTGGATTGGTTCTGGCATCCTAAGCCCCCTCTTCAGGAGCCATTTGGGAACTGATTTCAAATGTCTCTTCCATAAGTAACAATACATTCATTTTAAAATATACATAACCAATCAGTCATTTATTACCATGCATCTATGAGTGGGAAATTAATTTGGCCATTAGCTTTTGTAAAAATGTGTGATTACACATTTCCGTTGAATGGGCATAATGCCTGGTGTCCACACTCATAGTGAGAAAATAATGTTAACAAGGTCTGAAAAAATTAACAACAAACACGGCCTGTGAGAAATCAACTACCATATTATAGAGGGATATTTCTTGCTTATGTCAATCTGGGTTTGAAGTTGATGCATTTAGAAATTATGATGTGGACGTGAGTTAAAGAGTTTTTGACAAAATCAAATAGCAATTTGACTGACAGCAAGGTGAAGGTTCTTCTCAATACGGTTGGCAAGGCACACAGAACACTAAAATCACTGCGATGACAGTCTGCCTTATAATTCCTTCTCTCAATCAATTAGAAAATGCACATGAAGGAATAAGAATGTACCATTAGCTTAATTCTACACCCTCTCAAAGTCGTCATCTCAGGCCCTGGCTGCAAAACAGAGGTTATTAATGCCTCTCTCTGACCCTAGAAAGGTCAAAGTAACCATAAGCCACTGAGTCAGCATGTGCTGACCAGCTGAGCTCAGACAGGGTTCATGTCAACACTCCGCCCTGCAACTTATATCTACTTATTTGAAATGTAGAGAACCTCTAAAATGCGAGTGTTATATATAGTGCAACTCTGAGTGAGAAGATCATCAGCTAATTAAAACCTGAAATTGAGGTTCAGGGATTGGCAAAATAGAACTCAAACTGGATCAAGGGCTATTTTTCATTGGTGGGGTTAGAGATTAAAGAGATAAAAAAATCAAAAAGCACTTCAAAGAACATGATATCATCGGATATACTGTAGGAAACTCATTTTTTTGAGGATTTGCCATTAAATTCCAAGATGGGAGTTGCTGATTAATATCTCCAGTAGATCAAAGTAGGTAAATAATGCCAGGATGCAGCAGTTGCTGATATTTATATCTCATGCTTAAAGAAGATGGATCCTTAAATAAGGCTGGCCAAGGCATAACATCTCAACACACAATCAGTCTCCTCACAAAAGCTGGAAGCAATTTGCATCAATAAACACTTGGCAATTACTATAGAACTAATGCAGTCATCGGTGGCCACCAGCCTATACCCCCCACAGTCCGGACAAGAGAAGAAATATGGCATACTGGTGAAGTCAGTGACAGACAGCTCTTCTTTGGCTATTTGTTTATGCATTGGATAAAAGGTCAGACCTCATGAAAGCTGAAGCTGAAATAGAGGACAAAGCTGTGTGGTTTGTGAGGCAGATAGCCTCACTAGGTTTTTTTCTGTCTTCTGTCATTTAAATGCAGAGCTGGCACTACACAGGTCTGACAGTAAAGCAATTAAAGGCGAAGGGTGATAAAACATCCATATGCCACAGCATTTAACGAGCCAACAGGTTCATTTTCTCAGCACAATGAGAATCACTCAATATCCGCCTTGTGCTCACTGACTGAAAGGTCAGTCTACAATTGAGCAAACCCTTTTGCATTTTCATTCATTCTCTCTTCATTTCTGTCTGTTTCACCGTCTGTTTCCTTCTTCACCTACTTCGCTTTCTCCCTCTTGTCCTCCAACTCGTTTTGACAAATAACTCCTTGTCTATTTACTTCCCAGACCCGCAAAGCAATTTCTCCAATGGCAGAATGTTATTGCGGCAGATTAAACGCTGCTAAATCTTGCGTGACACTCACTTGCTCTTGCACATACTGTAAGAAAGCAGATGTGTCAGCATGCTGATAAAGACTTATTGAGAAGACCCTCATCACTGGAGGAAACAATAGAGGCATGAACACCATGACTACCAGAGATGAAGAGAGACTCTTATTATAGCTTGTGCAGGCAGCGATTACTTATTTTCTGGGAACAGAAACCAAGGAATAAAACCATTCCAGGAAGAAACAGATGAAAAGCTATACTGTAGAACTGGTGACGCTTGAGATCTTATATTCACAAATTTTCAAATCAATTGTCTGGTTGTGGGTTTAAATATCAGAAAACATGTTCTCACCTACAAGTTGTGTACTGTACAAGCAATTTTGCCAGTGAATAGTTTTGCTGCTTATTTGTACTTTTTTCTGTACTTGCCTGTACAGTCAATCATTTTTAACATAATGTCTACTCTCCATTTAAACTATGCTTTTATGAATATGGAAATTAAATTAAATCACCACAAAATAATATTTGGAAGTATCACATTTTAAGATGGAAGAATATAAAGTAACAAGTACTTGAACTGTGTTCATCCAGAACCTGCTTCATTTCTCACACGTCTCAAAAGATCTTTATTTATAGATTTATCTATATAGTTTTGTTTTATTACATGCATGTTAATTGGCAGTTTTCCACAGTTTTCTCAGCAAATGACAATTTTCTAAAATGACTGCCCATGGCAATCATATATACAGAGTGAGTCAAAACTTGGTTCAAAGGCTATTAACACAGCAATTTAGAAACTTTTCTGTTCATCACAGGTAGCTGAAGATGGAATTGACAATTCTGATGTCTGATGAACACAGCTGCTGTATCATAGCTTCAACAACCAGAACCCAGAAAGACAATTAACAGCACACAGCACTGCTACATCCCTCATAGCCTCATTCAAAGAAACCAGAACTGTGGACAACAAATCACGTAGTCTTCGTCCAAAACTTCTACCGATGAAGAAACCTCAACAATGGTTTTGGCAGCCTTGGCGAAAAGATGCAGCACGTGAAGTGTCCTGTGGCTTTTGACTCACTTTGTAAGTTTCAGATGGGTTAAAAAGCTATGTTTGAAAAACCACAAACTATTCAGAAAAGTCACTCCAAAGTCATTCCAACAGCAGTCTAATGTTGGCACACTGTGCATTCCCTGATGTGGCGCTAATGTGGAGACAAGTGTTGAACGACATTTACAAAAGTCCCTTTCAGGCTATGTGAATAAAGGTGTGACCCATCCTGGCCTCCCAGTGTATTAAACACATGAATGCCATTGTGGAATCCCGGGATGCATATGAATAAAGATATGGAATGCTTTCTGTTCCCCTTCTTTGCACATGGGAATGGACAATAAAACATGAGACACACAGCTGAAGGCATGATTTGCAGGAGAACTGGTGATGCAGAAATTAATTCATATTGTTCAAAATAAATCACGTAAAGACATCTGCACCTTGCTTGTTTGTAACCACTTTCGTACTGGAACTCTGTACTATTTTACGATTACTTTAGCCTTTAACTAAAGCTTAACAAGTTAAGGTTAACTTACAGAAATGATGTTTATCCCACTTATGGCACTTGATTTTGGGGTCCACAGAGGTCAATATTCTGTTCTCAGAACAAACAGTTCAGATATTCCAACACAGAAAAATCACCATCAGTGGCTTCACCTCTATCTCTTGAGCCACAAACACCCTGTTGTCATTTTTCTCTATTAGATCCACCATCAGATTGAAATTCCACCAGCATCTCTGCTTTCTCCTCCAAAGCTTTATAGAGATGACAAGGAGAAAGCTTGCCTGTGCCTTCAGCCATATTGCATCAACTCAAAGCGCTTAAGTCACATTAATTCTACACTCCTGCAGACTTTCATTTTCCTTCAAAGGCTGTCATATCTGTTGGCTAGCTGGGTAAGTCAAACCCACATGCCCACAGAGAAGAAGAGATTAAATCGGCATTACCGCTGGTCATTTTCAGAGCCTGAGATAAAACCAGTTGAAGATAAAGTTTGCTTTTTTTCTCTAATCTTCACAGTATATCAATGCACGCCATCTGAGTTATAACTCAATGAGATGTGATAGTCTGTTTGATCACGCAATGTATTGTAATAATATTCTACCACTTTTTGACATTTCTTCCATTTTGATATCTTCAAATCTGATGTTCTGCCACTTTTGATTTCACCATAGCTGTTCTTTGTTTAACCTTGTCTATCCAACTTACTCTGCTAATTTTCTACTCACTGCTTACATTTTCCTCGAAGGAGTGATGGCAGAGTCAGAAATCTGCCTGTCTCTTTTTCATATTGAGTGAGTGACAGATGCAGTTCACACAAAGGAACATTGATAATGTGCTGGCTTACTGCTTCTTGACTTCATAAATAAATGGTGTTCCAAAGTAAGTGCAGTGGTGGCTTACTGGTTAAGTCAACTGACTATTGGCCAAAAGACACATTTTAAATTACACTTTGTGCATTTTAGTGTGACTTAATGTTGATTAATGCATACATCATAATTGTTCTGCATTCAATAAATATGTTGCAATTTGTGCAATAATATTGTTCTATTTTTCATGGCTTAATTTTTTAGCCAACACGAGAATAATTCATAAATCTGACAGTTCAACCGTTCAACAAAGCAGGAACATGCATTTCTTATGTGTACAGTTTACAGTTTTGAAAGTGAAAATAATACAAACTGATTAGTCAGATTTCTTGTCCCATCATCAGAAGGAGCACATGGAATGAAACAATTCTAATAATTCTAACAGTTTTGGTTGGTTAATATCATTCTCTATCAGAACCAAGAAACCAACCAATAAAAAGAAGAGTAACATTTTGATTTTTTAAATTTACTTATACAAATATTCCTATCATGTTTTACATAGACCTGTTTGTTACCCCTTCTCTGAAGGGTTAGAAAGGCCTGATAGCACACCGCTGCTTATTTGTATCACATACTTTCACAATTATAAATAGTATTTCTTTCACAAATATAGATCACTGCCATCCCCAGGTCAGAAAAAAGTTATTTTATTCATGCAGACAAAGTATGTGTATGCAGGTTGTATACTTTTAGTCTTTTCAGTGTGTCTGTGTGCAACTTGATGATATATTCTGCCTTGGTTTGTGTTAGTTCTTCACTCTTAGCTTGGTGGGACTGTGGCTGTAAGTTGCCCCCCCTCCCTTACTCTCTTCTTTCTCTCATGTTAAAAAGTGTGAATCAGTTCTGCAGCTGTTCCTTTTTAGCCTATTACAGTGACCCAAGTCTTCCACAAACACCAAGCAGAAAGAAAAGGTTCAGATGGAAGCACAATACAACATACATTCACACAACGTAATGCTGCTAAGAATTCAAATGTGCAACCAGTCAGACAAGAATTACCAGAAGACAAGGCAAGACACAAACTCAAACAGGTAGATTTGAGCCTGGCTCTGACTGAACACGTGAAGTATCTGCACAAAAGCTGAGCGGCATGTCATTTGATCGAAATACTTCAGTAACAATTATGTATACTATTATATAAATATTCGTTTTTTTACACTGCTTAATTAAATAGACATTGATTAGTTACAACATCACTTAAATAAATACAATATAGACAAAATTAGGGGATATTTAATTAGAGGATATTTCATTTGAAATGATTAGCAATAAAGAAGCAAAAAAAAATCAAACACCTGCGCATATCTGTGACAAAGGTAAACACCTCCAACAATTGTCCCCCATTAATATAGCATTTCAAGTTTACAGCTAAATACAGAAAATATACAGTAATTACAACAAAATACAGATCCTTTCCAGTTATAACATCACAAATGTTTAAACATTTGCAAATCTCACCACCACCATGATAATCTTGCAGATTAACTTCCCAAGAGATTAGGAGCCTGATCACACCTACAAAAACACTGCTTAACTGCTGTCTATAAAGATTGCACGTTAAGGAAAATTCTACTTTATAGAAGCATGATGAAGGACCCACATTGACCCACAGCAATGTTTAAGCCCCCAACACAGCTCAGCTTTATGCAAAACCCATGAATAACTGTTCTAGAAAATGTTGTGTCATTCCTCAGAATCAAATTAGGAATGCAAGGCTCTGTAAATTTTATTCAAACACAATGAGTTTGAATAGACAACATTAATGCAATAATTTTGAAGAACCCACGGAAAGTGACAGGTTAAAAAAAATAAATAACTGGAAAACTGAAAAAATATCTACGGTTAACATCACTAAATCAGAGGCTTTTTATTGACCACTGGTCTGTGAACTGTTCTCTGGCCTAAGAAAGGGCAGGTTTGAAGTGAAACACATTCCAGACTCATTGATCAGGAGGCACTTAAAGATAAAGAGAGTAGGAAGCTTACTACTATTGGGTAATGTATTCAGGCTAGACTTACAGGATTAAGGCCTTCACTCAGCCCAAGGTTAACTCTTCTGCTGTAATAAAGGCCATGGCAGAGGACAAATATAGTAACAATGTTTTTGTTTCCGTCCAGTAAAAAAAAAAGCTATGTAATATACAATCAAATTGCACCTTTGAAACAGTCATTAAGGAAACAATAGAAAAGGCAACAAGAACATTAATTAAACTAAAATGAACCACAGAATGTGAAAACTAAAAATTGCACTTTAGCTTCCAAACCAGGTATTTTACTAGTTGATCAAGATATGTATTTGTATTGTTTCTATTTTATGTTAAGGGCAATAATGTGTAAATACTTCTGTGAAAAAAGCTGGCAGCTGGGAAAAGTCAGACTTTAAAGTCAGAGATCTAAACAAACTGAATGACGTGAATAAACAAAATAGGTTGAAAACAACCTACTAACTTCAATGGATTCATAAACGATCTTAACTACAGAGCAAATGTTCATTAAGGAGTGACATCACTCTTCAGACAGGCATCGTCAGCGTATTGTGACTGGTTCAGACAGACAGAGAGAATCTTGTGAGTTTGAATTTGAGAACAGACAGTGAACTGAGCATGCCTGAAGGGCAATGAACAAAAATCGTGTGCCAAGTCCATGCCAATTAACATCCTGCTGAACAAGGCATTAACGGCATGGCAGAAACAAGGGCATGAAGAATGAATAGATGGTTTGCATGCTGCCACCCAACTATAGCAAGGCTGAATCAAAGCACTATTATACCATTTTTTTATTCCTATATTAAGTTTTGCTGAGAAGCATGACTACACACATTCATAATACAGTTCCTGACAATGTAATTGCAAGTATTTTATAACTGAGTTACTACATTGTTACTTAACGTAACAGAAGGAAGTTACATTCAATGTTTATTTTTTCTTAAAATTAGTCTATTTAGGCCTCATCAAACTCCATGAGTAATGCTAATTTGATTATTTTTGTGTTATTTATTATTATATCTAAAAACACTTAATATTGCCACACACATCCCATTTTAGAAAGTATTTTTTCCATATTTCCCAATTTAATTTGAAGTAATCTCTTGGTCTGTGACATACACACAAGCAAGAGACAAGAAACTGATGACAGCAGAAGCCATGTCTCTGGTTAAGACTGTGTGACATGGTGAATTAGGCGCAGTGGCCTCCAGCTGTTCCTACAGTGCTCATCAAAATTCCACCTGCCTCATGCCGAAGAGGTTCTAATAAGCTGAACTTTGCTGAACATGGCCAGATGGTCACACTTGCCCTCAGAGGAACCTGATCCCACTAGGTGCTAAACTAAATAACTGCCAAAATGAAAAACCAGTAACATTCAGGAACAAAACAGCCTTCAGAAACAAAGACTGGATTTGTTCTACCGCTGGAGGACTCTATACAAGAGCTGGTGTGTGCTTTTTATCTGCGCACACACACACACACACACACACACACACACACACACACACACACACACACACACACACACACACACAC
>JAUZST010030297.1:0-29381 GCA_034779995.1 Parotocinclus haroldoi | reverse complement strand
AGCTTGGCAGAGGTGGGATTTGAACCCTGGACATTCTGGTCCAGAGTCCAGTACCTTAACCGCTAGGCTACCACAGGCCATATTGCGCGTGCAATATAATAATAGTGCTTTTTAGTCTGTCACAGTTTTCAGAAATTCCAGATTGGTCAGACATTGGGATTGTATGAGACTGATGTGGTTTCTCTTCTCTCTTTATATTTCCAGGTGTTTTAGGACTATTCAGAAAGTCTTCGATTAAAAATGCCATCACCCCAAACTTTGCAGCCAGTTCTAAAGATGAAGGTGGACGAGCTCTTCTTGAATTGGCTTAGTGAGCCTAACGTCCAGGAAATGCTGAAAGACTACCTCTGGAAGGTCAAGAATGGAGTCGAGCTCGGATTTGGAGATGGAAACTGTAATATCTCTGAAAACAACAACAATGCCTCAAAATGTAAAGTGACGGAAAGAACTTCTGCTTCACTTAGTAGCCCACCCTCAGTTACTCTGCCATCAGGGAGTGGCAGTGGTACAAGAGCAGGACCCAACAGCAGGGCAGTGCGACGATCCGTCAGCATTAAAAAGGTAACACCTTTTTTGCAGTCTTTAATATTCAACAAACAAGTCAAGACAAATTAATTTTCATAGCACCCTTTGAGTCGCAAGGAAAAAAAAACTACATTTGATAAGACACCTTATCAAATGCAAAACTCATAAGAGTTTGAGAGAGAGAGAGAGAGAACAGATTTGAGAATTAAGACTAAAATGAGAGCGAATGCAGTATTATGAAGCATATAATAAAATATATAATATGAAACTATAGAATGTTGGACAAGGATGTACAAATTGTAAATAGATTATTAGTTATTATACCATGGATAATGTTTTATTTTAGGGTTTATTGGCATTTAATAGTAAGTATGTGGGTTTGTGTCCCGGTTCGGCCCCCAGGCAAATTTGAGGGTCGTGTATCTAGGGAAGGGGAAGGTAATTATTCCCCAGATGTACAGCTTCAAAAGTCATACAATGTCTGGTGCCCTGTGCCGTTTCACTGATGGAGTTAAATTGTACTGGACTTTTGGTGCTCACACATACTGAAATACATGATCTGTTTTCTGGCTATTAAAGAGGTCATTTTTTAATGTCAATACACCAAAAACCAAAATCTACTTAGTTTGAGTTATTATATGTTCTGTAGTTCATGTTATTCGAAAGACTTGTAATGTGGAAAAATGACTGATATCACATGAGCAGTGATTAGATTGCATGTCTGTGTCTGAAGTTATTTTAACTTGTTCGGAGTGCATCTAAATTCAAATTAACATTGATTTTTATTTTTTAAACTATGGAGCATTGTCTCAAAGCAGCTTTACAATATTATACTATCTTAAAAGGCCAATCCCAAATTGAGTAAGCCTAGGACGACAGTGAAAAGGAAAATCTCCCCAATTTAAGGAAGAAATCTTGGGAGGACCAAGACTCAAAAAGGGACCCGACCTCCTTGGGTGGCCAAGATGTTTATTGAAATAACACTGTTTTGAATTAAATTTAAATGTTATTATTACAATAGTTTTTACACTTAGATTTTGCCTCCAACTGTCACACCTCCCAAGTCCATTACTCCATCCCAGAGTGTCTTACACTCTCACATGCCCCATTCATAGCCCTGTATCGTTTGTGGCCCATTGTCAGTCCTGTCTTTTCTTAATAACATCATCTGCTATTTAAACTCCTTATCTGAAGCAGCCGAAGCCATAAACTGAGTCTGTGCACCAAGCTGCATTTGTCTACATTTTTGCTCACGTTAACCATTTTTTGTTGTTGTTATTTTTGCTTCGTTTTTTGTGTTCATGTAAAAAAAAAAATGCCACTTTTTGACTGAAAACGTATCCATGCATTCTTAGTTGTTAGTGTACATTAGTGCAGTGAATCCTAATACACCGCTCACAGAAAATAGGGGATATTTCATCTTGCATTTTTGTGAGCAGTATAGTTCAGTGGTTACTCACTTAACAGAAAACCACAGTACATCTTGAAACTTGATGCTGAGGTTTTATTACAAGACCATATGTAAGCACACTATCAGGTACAAATGTCCGTATCAGTGCACCCCAGTCACAAAGGAGTTTATGCAGTGATAAAATGTTAGAATTCCGTTGCAGCAAATTGTATTATACGTCTTGTTAATTTGTATTTTTATTTTATTGTTTGAATGATTGTTTTCTTTTGGTGCTGCAATTTGCAAACATTCAGTGCTTTTACTCGACTTGGTGCATTTTAACAATAAATTCCACTGTTTTACCACAAGAGGCTGCTGAAAAACTGCCTGCTCCTTGACTTTGGTGTCCATGGTAGAACTGACATCTTGAAATCCATTGAGCCAAGAAATACTTTTCATTTGGACTGAGACTGGGCCACTGAATGAGACGTGCTGAAGTCCACCAGTGTGTGGAATTGTAATGGCTCTTCTGCTTTGTGCTGGTCAGTGTTTGTGATCATAAAGGATTGGACCTATGAGTTTGGTAATACAAAATTTGTGCAGCTAGGGAAATGGAAGATTTTATACAGATTGATATTTTGTTGGCCATTTCTGAATTGCTTTCTGTCTAATGATTATAAATGGAACTGTTTTAATGGAAATGTCTGCATTCAGCACTCGCTGGCTCTGTGCCTTTAAGATGCACAGCTTACTTTTAGCATGTACACCAAACAGTAGTCACTGTGAACTGTCCTACTTCAATGCTGAAAATACAAAAACCTTTATATGGCTATGTGGATCCCTCCGCCCTCATCAGTATTCCTCCTCCTTCACTAGTATTGCACTGTATTGGCTTAGGGAGAGACTAAGTAGCATTAAAAAAAAAAAATGAACGCACACTTTTTTTATGATCAAAGTGTGTAAGCAAGCCAGCAAGTGGCTGAGTCTTGTTTAAAGCTCTCTGCACACACTAACTGAATTCTGAATTAAATGGAATAAAATCACTGTTTATGTATGGCTGTTTGTGCCGCTGTTGCCATCATGTGCTGCACACGTTGAAAGTGACCAGAACAGAATTGGTTGTATGAGACTGATCGGCCGATTCCCGGCACTGGCTAATTGATCGGTACCTCTAATTACCTAGGTGTACATTAGCATTAGCAAATGAGACATTGATTAGCACTAGCATTACACCCAATTGCCTAATATCTTGTGGGTCCTCCTTGTGCTGCCAAAACTCTGACCCATCGAGGCATGAACTTCCTGTCCTGTAAGCTTCAAAATGGGACCGCTATGGCACCAACATGCTTATATAGCGCTTCTCACAGATGCTGGATCAGATTGACATCTGGGGAATTTAGAGGCAAAGTTCAACTTTGAACTCTGTCATATTCCTCAAGCCATTTCTGAACAATTGTTGGAATGAGGCACCTTTCTGGAAGGTACCTTGCTTGGCATCCACCTGAATGCCGAATATTGCCCAGAGGGTCACACTGTGTTATTCACCTCACCTGTCAGTGGTGTTAATGTTATCAATGTATAGTTGAAATGTTGGGCCTTTCTATATATAGTAGTTGCCCCTGCATTAAAAGAAGAAATGCATTCCTGAGTGTGAATGCCTGCAATGCGGGGTCAGGGTGTCGGAAAGACAGCTGCGGCTTTGAGTAGCATGTTGACATGTTGGGCGTTATGTCGTGAGCCTGCTTGTTGCTACAGACTTTACACATACATCTTATTGGAACTGGAAGTCTATGGCCTGTTTGATTTGTGCTTGAAGTCATGCATGATTTCATGTTTTAAGGGTCAATGTTGGATGATAATTGTATAAAATGTCTCTTGGGCATAATGAAAATGCAGGCCTGTTCACATTGTGTGAGGTAAAGCCTTCTCGCACAGTTCAGCTTAGCTACTCTTAAGGTGAAGCTCATTTGGCAGCCAGGCCAGTCATGGCCAGTCAGAATGGAAGGCTCTTCATGACAGAATCAGGACAGCCTAACATATACTACGACGATGTCGAGAATTATTTTGGGCAGCGTCAGGTCAGGTCTCTGTCATTGCTGGGCAGACAACTGTGAGGACCTTTAACTTACAAGGATGGGCAGAGGAAATCCACAGCCTTTAGCATTATTGTCTGGCTCCAGCTACAAAATCTCTTTTCAGATGAATGGGCCATCTTTTTGAAACATCTGCTTACCGTGAGCCTCTGTCATGAGCATGGCTGTTTTCTGCCTATTTTTGACACGCTTCACTGTTTCTTAAATCCTTAGGGGTTTGACAGAGCAAAGTGGCTTTCATTTCCATGGCCAGTTATTTTCTGTCACTGTCGCATTCCCAGGTGTTTTTTGGGCTGTGGAACAACTGCGGTACATTCCTCACTTTCTTCTGTGACGTAGCCAGCATGTGCCTGAAGGCTGTCACGATGTATTAAAGGGATTCTGATCCTATATCAAGTAATGGTCTATTTTTGGAGGGCTAAAGGAATTTCAGAATACAAATGCATTCTTCTAAGGATTAGTTAGAAATTCAATTAACGTCACTGTGATGCTGCTTAGAGCAGCTGGTCTAGCTTTGACATGGACACTGACAAGGATAGGCTTGGGTCCCCAGTGCAGAAATGAATTAATCAGAAAACGCTTGGTACAGAGTGCAGAATTATTCCCGAGGTGTTAATTGTAAAACAGCTTCAATGATCATTTGAATGAGCTCTTGGATTAGGCATTATAATAATCCAGGTGGGTTATTTTGAGTAAAACTACGCATGTTAAATTAACAGTACATTTAATAAAGTGTAATTCCATCATTGGCAGTGAATTACAGATATGCCCTGTTTATTGTCTCCATCTTCTGTTAATGTCTAGCTAAACGGGCTTCATGAGGGTCCGACGTCCTGTAGTCGGCCCTGTGTTTACTGCTCAGCACCATAGCGCTCGATTGGCATTTGCCGTGGAACCCCGTAATTGGCCGATCAACAGGGTCTAGTGGCGGGCCAGTGATGCTCTGGGGAGGGATGTCCCTGGATCGATGCACAGACCTGTACATGCTTGAGAGCGGCACCCTGACTGGTATTAGGTTTTGGGATGGAAACCTTGGGCCCATTGTCAAACCAAACAGTGCAGTGTGCCCTGAGTTTCTCCTGGTGCATGCATGACAATGCCTCATGTAGCAGGAGTACACAGGCAATTATTGGAAGATGGAGGAAAAATTTCTGAGCAGTATATGTTTCGGTTCATCCGATGCCACCAGGTTGGACTTCAGACTGTCCAGTGATGCGCTGGTCCAGATCTGGGAGATCTCCCAGGACACCACCCATAGTCTCATTAGATGCTGTCAAGCATGTATATATTGTGGAGATCAAGTGGAGGCAATGGTCAAGCCTGCTGCATTGTTTTTTTACTTAGCTTTTTGTGTTCTTTGAATTCTACCCTCTGTATGGTGACCATTTTCATTTCCATCAAACGATTTGCTATCATTTCATTCCTAATGCATTACTTAGTCTTTATCAGGACAGATATTCTGCATTATTTTTTCACATTGAGATCTAATGTGATTTTTATGTTTAGCAGATATTCATATGTCCTGTCTTGACGTAACATTGAAATGGCCGTTGGTGCTGATAGCATCATCAAATAAACCTAATCACACTTGTAGTTTTGTCTGCTTTGGTGAGTGGAGCCCGGTATGCAGTACAATAATTGAATACATTTAATTATCGCAGTACGACATACAAGTCATATTTTTTATTATACATTGTGGGGAGCAAGTTTTGTCATGCTCTAATCTGGCAATTATTTGAGACTAAACCACATGAACCAAATGTATTGTACGTGTATCTGCACTGTGTATTGTACTGCTTTGCATTTTGTATTCTGTGTTGCACTGTAATCTTGGAGGAACTCTGTTTTATTTCAGTATGTACTTGTACGTAGCTGAAATGACGATAAAATCGCTGATTCGGACTACTTGCAAATAACGAGTAAAAAGTATCGTTTCATGACAGCAGGTACTGTCTTCACCCCTCTCTTGTACTCTATTTAAACAATAATTGCTGGAAATGCACATTTACCAATTAAAAGCATTTTGTTTTAAAAGACTATAGGTGAATATATTTTATTTGTTGTATGCAATGTTTTGTGTAGTTTATATGTTGCAGTTGAGAATATGTCAAACTCTTTTAAATAAAATAAGATAAAACAGCTATTTATTACATTTATTTAGACCATTTAAGGTCTATTGTGAATTTCTGGTCAGTATGTTTTCTGTAAGGTAAATAATTCTAGAGTTTTTCTAAAGTGTTACTGAAACTGCTGAGAAGACAAAAACGGATTGAGATTTGTTTAGGATGATTAAGTCTGGACTATTTTTTTTTTTTCCCCCAAAATTGCACAAGCTTAGAAGGCACTGCTGAGACTCAGATCTGAATCACCAGTGGTGGGCTAGGTTTTTTTTATAATGATTATGATTGATGATTGTCTCAACAACAAATTGTGGGATAAAATGTATACATCCATTTTGTGTTAATGCCAGTTCTGAAATTATAAAATCAATGCTTAAAATCTTTGTGCATTTCTGCCACACCCTGTTTATGCCAGTTACTGTCTGATGTCATGTAAACTATGTTGTCGTTTCAGCTGTCCCGTTTTCCGGTCTCCCTCCTATGGTCTATATTCCATTGACCTTGTATACATGGGAATTTTGGGATAAATGTGCGGCTGTTGTAGTAACACACGAGACATGGACACAGTGCTTTTCTGATATAGGCAGTTAGGATACAGAATTTAACCTTATCTGACCACCACTCAAGGTTCAAGCTTGGAGTTTGAATAGTTTTTCAGTCTTGGCTGATCTCTTCTTTTGTGCAGTTGCATCTGTGTTTGGACATGATCATTTGTTTGGAAACTGGTACTATTGGTATGCGCAGCTTCTTTGTTTTATACAGACAAATCCAATACTTGTTCTGTTGGTGCCAGCTTACTGAAACAGAGGAACTGTTTTTGTATACTGTGCAGAACTAGACCTTGTTATTCGCGAACGGGTAAAACATTTAGACATCAAACTTGTGTAATGCTACTGTGTTGGGCTTATCAAATGTGAACAGTATCCTGTCATTGGTGAGCAACAGGAACTGGAATCCTGCTGAGTGGAAAAGTGTTGGGTATTTGAAAATGTTTAGCCTTTAAGCCAGGTAGAGCTTTGATTTAGACCTGTTGTAGTAAGTGTCATGGGAACAGTGTGTTTACATAATTTATATTTATTGTTTCAGTTTTATTTCAGCTTAATCTGTTAACCTGAATTAATTCCTCTTTGTTATGAGATGCTCATCTTGTAGCTTCACAGTTGCTGTCAGTGGCTCAGTACTAATGATACACTTGTCATTTATGGCTGTTTAAACAGGCCATGCTGGATCTGTTAATAGTCATTCACTGCTGCAGGTTCGATATCCGTTAGTTTACTTGTTAATATCTGTATATGCTGTTACTAGATAAACATTTTATACATGTGTACAGTTAGACGCTCCTGGTTTAACATAAAGACAGTTGTAACAGTCCTGAGCATAGCATTTTAGCTTTGAAGATTTCTAATTTCCCAATTAAAATTTTAAATAATTTGGCTTTTTTTCCCCTCCATATAACTTAAGAAATGTCATGAAATATACAGGTGTGCACTTTTTAGCTTTAATGACCTAGGCTAGCTTTTCAAGTTTAAAAAAATATATATTTGGGGGAAAATATCTGGCTTTTAGTTCTGGACACTGTGGCCATAAACACCAGTTCATCTGAACGGCCAATCAATGCTGCAGATCCACAAGCAGAGTTGGGACTCGAACAGTGGAAATCCGCCGTGTGCATGTGTGCGTTTGTGTTTTTACCAACCATACCAGTCGTGTCCGCCTGCTAGTTGGTGCAGATTTTGACAAGAGTTCTAACTTGGTTGATGTGTTTAGTGACCTTTTTCGTCCAAGTTACATGTTTTTCGTATGTGACTTTCGGCAAAGTTTTATAACAAGCAGTAATTTGCATATTGCATTATATGGCGCATACATGGATCAGTTTAAAATGTCAGTCAACTCTACGGATAAGCTCAGTGCCAATGCTATTTAAAAATATTTAGCAATCAATAATTGGTATGGTTCCAATAGCATAGCTCTGTCTGTGTGTTGAATTGTCCTAAGCTTCAATGTTAGGCTGTTTAGCAAATGTTTAAACTGTTGTCCTAGTGCAGCAGATTTGTGTCTTTGCAGACCTTTAACGATAGCTGAGGAATGTATACTGGAAAGGGCAGATCCACCCCTGTCTAGTATCTCCTCTCACACTCTTACACACACAAGCACACACCCTCACCCTATCTGAGCAGTCACTTTGCAGGACACAGCTGTGTGTGACCTCAGACAGTCTGAGCTGGATGTATGGGACAGTGAACTGGACTGTACTGGCTAGGAGAGGACTGAAAGAAGCAGCTGCTGCTGGCCATTAAGAAGCCCAAAGAGCTTGTGGGATACTGAAGGAAGGAGATCATTGTCAGTGTCGCTGTTGTTTGCCCTCCTGGCTAATGGCAGAATGAGGATGAAGGAGCTATCCCTGCGCCAGGACCCTGACCTGAGGAAGGAGTTGGCACTGCTGGCACGTGGCTGTGACTTTGTCCTACCGTCACGCTTCAAAAAGAGGCTCCGAGCCTTTCAGCAAGGACAGGCATGTCTTTTTAACTTTTAGCTCACCGTTAAGCAGTCAGTTGAGGCATCTTTTTGCTGTTGGCTGGTTTTTGGCTGGCCGAGGGGAATGCAAAAAAGTATTTGTGTGAAATTAACAACCTATTAAAACTGGGCTGCTCTTGACTGGATGCCGACTGTCTGGCTGTTTTTAGTGTTTTAGAATGTGTAAGACATCAGAGGTGCTGGAGAGTTTCACAATGCTAACACTGAGCAGAAGTCTCTTGGCTCAGTGCTTGGTAAGAGATGGTCTTTTCCTTTTATAGACATGGCTGACACTGGTGAGGTAGGGAAGATGAAAAGATTTATATATATAATGGCCCATGAAGCTGGTTAAAGGTGTGCAGTCCCTTTGATCTCATTCATGATTTGTAATAGTTTGTTTAGGTGAGGCGTTAGAAATGCTCTAATTTTGAGGTCAAGATGTGGCTCAAGGGCCTTGTTTTTTCTAAGATGTAAACTTTAGATAAAGGAGGACGTTAGCAGGAGTAAACAGCGTGGACATTTCTTATAACATGACACACAAACAGACTGCTAGATTTCTCAGTTTTTACTGCCAGTGCAAATTTAATAACGTGTATTCATGGAAGTAACGGATATATCTTTAAGGCTTTGATAAAGTTGTGGACTATAGAGCTGAGTGACTGTATTTTGACTGTATTGATGCCTCAGTTTGTTTTTCTGAGATTATCAAAGGTATCCCCAGTACCCATGTACATGGGATATGGATTTACCCTGGAATCAGGTCTGGGGTAGAAATGATGCCATAGTATGTTTCTCTGAGAATATTGGTGGTATCATCAATACCCATGGGCAGTACATGGTTTTTTTTTTTTTTTTTTAAACCCTGGAGTCATCTCTGAGGCAGATTCACTCTTGAGACAGGGCCAATGCGCATGGTGTGACTTTTGACTCTCCCTGTACTCAAACTCAGTTTCCATCCTGTTGTCGTACATTCTAATAATGTGCCAGTTTTCATTTAACATTTAATTGATGGTAGCCTAATACTGTGGTGCTGGGGCTTTAACTTTCTTCCTTGTTCAGTGTAGTGTTTTGTTCCTCACATACACCCTTGTATATGCGCACTCCTTAGTGTTCATTTCTTAGTCAGAGAGCTATAATGAAGTGAGCTTTTAGTGCTCTCTTAGCGGGATTCTCCTAGTGCTTGATGCTGCATTAGTGTGCTGTTAAATTCACAGAGTTTGACGTTATCAGGACTGTTAATTATTTGCTCTGGTTTGACCTATTATAAACCGTAAAGTTATGCGGTTATGGCTGCAACCAACAGCTATGTGTTTATAAATATTTATTACTGAGTGCTCCTGGTATAATGACTACTAGTTCAGTGTCTTTATATAAATGTTGGTTTTTATGCATCTTAATTTACACTTGAATGAATCTCTGAATGCGAAATGTCAGTACAAAGATACACAAGTCAGTCAGGCAGCAAAAGCGTTAGTACTGTGAATAAAACCAGCCAACAGAGAAACTGTTACATCCCATTACTTTTATTTTTCCTTTTCTTTAACATTGTACAATCTGTGTCCCACGTTCCCTTACTGTTCTATTTGAAAGTGCTTACTGATATCTTGACCTACTGAAAACCCAACTGTATAATGGCTAACTAATCTTTATATACACGAAACGTAACATGTCTAACGTAACGATGTCTTTTAACATCGAAGTTTAGATTTAATCTTATAAAATATTCTTTATAATTAATATTCAGTCTGACATGCTCATGAAAATTCAAGCTTTTCTTTAATCATCTCACTTTTTTTAAATCTCAAGTCCTTTTAACATTAAATTCTGAACTGTCAAATTAAAATAAAGCCATCAAGGTTTATTTTTTTCTCCAGTCTCTTGAATTCCTTATGCTGCTTGCAACAATCCCTCCAGCAAGGTAGGAGTTCCATAGGCCAGCAGGTACTCTACACCTCCAGGGGTCGCTGCTGTTACAGCAGGGACATGATTATTCACTCTAGCCATCATCCCAGGACGTGGCCAGATGTTTGTATAGTACCTCTGATTAGTTTTTAATTATTGGCTGCGGTTGTCCAGCAAATTAGATTGCCATGCTACGCTATCGTATCAGTTTAGTTGAGGTGCTTCTTTTGTTTCAGTCACATTTAGACCAGTGCTATCAAACTGAGAAGTGTTTTTGCAGATCAACAGTGTTATTAGAATATTTTCTTTTAAATAGCGTGTCCAAATTTGTTCAACAAAGCTTGACATGTCAACAGGCATCATTTTAGACAAAGAAAGAACAAAGGGTAGTTGAAATGGACAGGATTAATTTTTTGTTATTTTAAATTGTTTTTATTGTTGGCCAGGTTAAAACAGTCCTTCTTTTCCCCCCTCTAATTATTCTTGTGTGCTTTCGGGTGTTTTCTTTAGGTAACTAAAGTGAAATGTGAAATGTTCCAAGAGTAAGAAAACTAGGTTTGACTTGAACGAAACAGGTTTTACAGCTGGATAAAGTGCTCTCATAATCGTTTTAAGTTCCAGCAGCTACAGAGCAGCCCCCCTCAACCTTATGGATCTTCCACCATTTCAGCTGTATTTAGGGTGCACTCTTTTATCAGCTTCATTTAGTCATCTTTAAACAGGGCATGGCTTCACATCGCCAGAGAGTTTAGTTTGCTTCGTTTTCCCTTGAGGACTGGGGTTTATCCAAGTTTTGGCAAAGTTTAGTCACTCTTTTGTATGCCTTTCTTTATCGGTGGGATCCTCCTTATTCTTTGCATGCTTGTTTTCCTTAGTGTGCAGAATATGGTATGGGTTGAAACCATCGCTCCAGATGTTTCCATCACAGCCTGAAGTTCTTTGGACCTTGTATGTTGTTTCATAGCCACATTTCGAATCAACTTTTTCTTAGTTTCGCTCATCAGCTCTCTTCTTTCCAATTCTCGTCTTTGACTGTTTCATGAGTAGCAAACTTCTTGAACATTTCAATCTGTTGAAGCTGGGGTACCAAGGTCTGTGGAGATAGATAGTAGTCTTTAGACTGATTTTGGGGGAATAAATGCGTTTCCTGTCTGTTCAGACTCTTGTCTTTGCTGAAGGCACTAGGGCCTTTTTAAGCATTAAAGCCACGTGAGCCATGTATTTTGCCATAGACTTTAAACTGAATACAGGGTGCCATACTGGTGTTCTGGAATTATTTTCAATTTTGTATCATTTCTTTCTGCTCAGTTTGTATCGTGGTATTTTGTATATCATGTGCTTTTCTGTATCAATCATATGTTTATATTTAATATAATATCTAAGCAGTTTTCATGAACACTTTTAGAAGAGATATTTGATGTGGTGTACTTGGGGATGCTGATCACTTTTCTAACCTGGATTATGAGTAATAAATCTGTTTGTGATCTAATCAAATGGCTAATCGGTGTTATGAAGGTTTACCCACAAACACCCACATATGATTAAACTAGAATTTTAATTTCTGCATTATAAGTGGATCACTATGTAACACAAATTTATTTTCATCAGTAGTAGCATTACTACCAGAAGCCTTTTTATTTTTACGGTGGATTACTCCAGTTGTGTAGAGCTGCTGATAGCATCATAAGAATTCTTGACAGTATCTAGTGGATTTGCAGCAGGCCTGTTAAGACTGCCTAGGCTATTTTGGCTCGTGGTCAGGGAGAGCAGGGTCACATGTGTCCTCTAAAGTACAGCAAGTCGATCAGGTCCACTCTAGCCAATTTGCTCTTATGAGCTTATCTATGTTCCCTGATAAACATGAGGGTTGGGAGAAACCAGTTAGATATTATATATTTAGATTTTTTTGTTATGCTTTTTTGTTTGCTATGCATGCCCAAGTTTTAGAGACATATCAGTATCAGAGCTCAGAATATCTCTTGTTATTCTATATCAAGTTGATTCCAATTTCTTAATGCTATGTGCTGGCTTTGTTTGCATATGTTACACAAAAGATCAAGAGGTGTGTATTGTGTGTTGTCAAAATAAGTAGCCTGTATGATCCATTTCAATATGACTTATTTAAATCTTTTGCTGAAAATGTGTTGCTGCACAGGTCCTCCCACTCATGCTCTGTTGCCACATGCACATCCGCTGCTATTTAAATCTCTTGTTTGAAGAGTCTATTTGCTCACTGAGTTCAAGCATGTTCCTTAAGCTGGCCATAAGACTCCACCAGGACTGGTGGGCTAATATATTGCTGGTGCACCCTGGGTTCCCTTTTATTTTTTGGGGGGCAGATCCTATCCTAGAATTGGTCGCAGGCGAATGTGCTCTTTTGATGGATTGCCAGTCCATTTCATGGCCACATAAACCCAACCTGGGGTTTGAATCCGTGTCTCAAAAACTGCTGTCACTCATATTCCTTCATAAAAATAAAAGTAGCTACAGGTGAAACATTCAGCTTTATTTCGGCTCAGTTATTTATATCCTATATCCGATCAGTGCATCCTTGACAAAAGCCTGTTTTGTTTTTGTGCGTCTGCTGTTGTCAGATACCAGTGCCAGACGAATTGTTTTGATGCTTAGACGTTCCAGATTTACCACAGTGCATTTAGAAAATCTCGATTTAGCAAAGCATCTCTGAGTCAGTGCTTGATTCGCAGTTGCAGTATGGATTTGTGCTTTATTTTTCTTTGCTAGTTAGTGTAGAAATGTAATGCATAATGTTTACTGACTTACCTTCAAGATATGAGTGTTTGCCCTCAGTTATAGTGAATAAAAGATATGCGCCTTTCTAGTATAAAGATGATTTAGGGAGTAACCTCCCTATAATGAACCTGGCAATGTTGCTAAATTGTTTTGTCTATATTCTGTCTGTTTTCATGGCAGTGCTGCTTGGTAGGTCTAAATGAAAATCATCAGTGTACAAAAATACACTGAACTGTAATGTACTGAGCAACTTTGTCTGGCTCTTCACTGGGACTGGGTAATTTGCAATGAACAGCCCCATGGCTCACTGATTGTTTCTGTCTTGGCAGGCTCAGGTAAAGAAGGAGGAGGCCGTTACACCAGCGTTAAGTGAAAGCATTCCGAAGTTCTATTTCCCTCGAGGGGAGCCCAAAGCCCATATTAACATTGACAATCTCATTTCCAAGATAGAGAAAGCATTTTCACAGTTTCCTGATGAAAGAGTTACTATTGAAGACATGGGAAAAATTGCCAAGGTAAGTGCAATTTTGTGAAAACCTATAACCTTATAAATAATAATGTATGTACATTAGTGATGTAACATAGTTTTGGTTGAACCCATTTTTTCAGTATGAAAAGTTGAAATTCATAATGTAGATTTGTATTTGCCTGTACTACAATTTGGATTTCAATGTGCTTTCTGAATGGCAGAACAAAAATGATAGCGGTTAGTACAGATCACAATCCTTATTTCCACATGATTTTATTTCCTACATTCCATCAACATGAGTTATGTAAAGTGGTCTCTCTAAATTGTGCTAGCATGATTTTTTGAGACCATTATCAATGCTGATGTGACGTTAGAACAAATAAATAGATCATTTATGTATGGATGTAAATTTGCTGTTAATATGTCCTCCCATTTGTGCTATATTTCCATGGATGTATTTTGTTCGAAGGGTCTGTTTGTCTGGCTAAAACGTCTGGCTAAAAATGTTCAGTGACCAATGCGTCCCAATAAAACGTTTGGTCATGTTGAACTGTTACTAAAAGTTACTTCTAAAGCCCTATTGAGAAAATGCTGGTAAAACATGTTAGCAAAAAGGTATAAGGAGGTATGTTTGGAAGACTATGGACTTTATTTCTACTTTAAACATTAGTTATTCTTTATCGATAACATTTTCATTGAACTGCTCAGCACTTCGCCCATTTTGTATAATTATTTTTTTTTGGTGTGTTTCTGTAGGCCTGTGAATGCCCTCTCTATTGGAAGGCTCCATTGTTCTATTCTGCTGGGGGAGACAGGAGGGGATATGTGTCCGTTCACAAGTTTGTGGCAATGTGGAGAAAGTAAGACAATGGCGCTTCTTATTGGAGCCTCTAGCACTTCTGTTGGTAGCACTTGGTGTCAGCTGTGTCTGCATGTTAATCTAAGGCAGCCGAGGTGCTCTTGGATTGTTTAAAATAGTTTTGAATGTGCCTTGTATGCTCTTGTGTTAATTTAGGATTCCAAAAATAGCCCAGACATGATAAGTGGCACTGATGGAATTACTTGTGCCCTTTGTTAAATTAGCATTCCGGCGTCTTCAAACGTAACCAAGCATAAAAAACTGGAGTGTGTCAGCGCATGAATTTTACAGTCTGTTTTTGTGAACCATCCGTTTTCCTTTCAGAGTGCTGCAAACCTGCCACGATGACTCATCCAAATTTCTGCACCTTCTAGCCAAGCCTGGTTGCCCCTATTTGGAGCAAGACGACTTTGTTCCATTCCTTCAGGTATGCAGGATTAGTTGACAGGGACTTGCTGAAAGCCTGTCAAGCACAGTCCTGCTCAGAGAATGGCACTTACGATGTCAGGATGCAGCCTAGCCCAATACTTTAAGCCAAGAAAAGATCTATATATATATATATATATAGTTAGAATCAACCATGAATGACTTGCATATTAATAGTTTTGTTTAATTATATTGGTATTATATTTATGAATTAAATGATTGTCCTTTTTTGTCTAATAGGGAACATAAATGAAAAAAATATTGAGGGGAAAACTTAAGTTGTAAGTTTGTGTTGATACAAATCAATAAAATCCCTAAAAGTGCTGAACCTCTCGGTAAATAAAAGTGCAAATATTTTATTTAAAAAAAAAATAAATATATATATATATATATAGAGAGAGAGAGATATTTGCAGTCATTTGTCCCAATTCTTAGGAAAGTCTCAAGACTTGTACCTAAGCAAGTTTAGAATGGTTAAAGAGCTGACTACTCCAACCCAGGCGTTTTACTAATGAAATTTTAATAACTATAGAGTGTTATTTTCATGTTATAACGTGTAAATAAAGTAGGGGGAAAAAATTAGACCTTATTTTCATAGCATAATATGACAAGGCAAGGATTTTAACAGGATGTGATGTTTTCTATAGGCACTATAGATTCGGTGAAGTCAGAACTGCAGCCACATTGAAATGCAGAAGGACTTCGGTCCACTTTGGGGCAGAGTGCTAACGAGGCATTTTTTGCCGCACTGGCTGTTTCTCCAGCCGTTATACCGTTAGCCTCCTGATGGACGCCTCGGTGATATTCGGGCTGGCAGGAGCAGCCGTGCGGGGCCAGCAGCCTTTCTGCTGCCGAGGAAATACGCTTTGGCATTCACACTTTAATTTGTGTTGTAGAGGCTTGGCAATTGCTTTGACTGTTTTGATGAATGAAAAAAAGTATTGCGGTAGAGTACATTTGACTGTATGTGCTGCTCCCACGAAGATGTGATTTATGTGTTTTCCTATTATTTAATTTCATATGGTAATTGGGTCAAGGACTCCAGACCTGCTCCCATCCCCCAAAATAAGTTGTTTGTAATTTTCATTGCCACACATGCAGATCCAATCACAATTTGACTTTGAGATGTGAAATAAAACACCTCATTACAGAGAAAGGCACCAGATGAAACATTATTTATCCCACATATATAGTTCGAATTGGATCTGCATGAATCCACAGCCAGTTTACTTCCTAGTGTAATCCCTTTTGTTCTGAGGCTCTCTACACTTTCAAAATGTCACCAACATGTCCTCCATCACCATGACACTATGAGCCCGAAATCTATTCTTTTCATGTACTTTAAGTCAGCGACCATTAGCACACACATGGCTTTAACCTTTACCAGATTTGATTTCCTCAACATATGACTGTCATTAGTTCTGTCCACTTTGATGTGATGACATATTGGTGTCTGAGCAACATTGTGAAAGCCTGACCTTTCTGTTTTTTAGGATGTGGTGGATTCACATGCAGGCCTTGCTTTTCTTCGAGAAGCATCAGACTTTCACTCCCGCTACATTACCACAGTAAGCCTTATATGATAGGTTTATGTTCTGACCTTAATTCTACGAGTGGGTTATACGGGAAAAAATATTAAACCATTCATTAAAGATATTTTCGTCATACGTGATTTTATATGATTATATATGACACATTGTGTGACACATGATTAGTGATCACTGCCAAAATGCCTCAGTAATGACCCATTCTTAAAAACTATTCAAATATCATCTCATACTCATTGAGTTTTATTTAATATGTGCTGCACTTCGTCTGACTAAACAGGACTAGTTTCACTCTTTGACCAACCTCATGTTTCATTATAGTGTTCTTAAAGCACTATGCTCAGAAAACGGTATCGTCTATCACGCTAACACAGTTTATCACTGTACGATAAAATATCTTCTTATTGCCCTCCTCTACCTACTCCCCTGATGTCATTTGGATTGCTGATTCTTTCTATGTGAACGTTCTTACTGAGCTGTTTTTCTGCTCACAGGTCATTCAAAGGATATTTTACAACGTTAACCGATCATGGACAGGAAAAATAATGTGTTCAGAGCTCCGGAGAAGCAGCTTTCTTCAGGTATGCATCACTTTTATAGCAAATAAAGGTGGTAACACTTTGTTTGTAACCTACTAGCTTGAAACCTGTTTTTTTTTCTAGAATGTGGCCCTACTGGAGGAGGAGGAGGATGTCAACCAGCTCACTGAATACTTTTCCTACGAGCATTTCTATGTCATCTACTGTAAATTCTGGGAGCTGGACACTGACCACGATCTGTACATAGACCAGAGGGACTTGACACGGCACAACGATCAAGGTAGACGTCCACTGCATGCACGAAGACGTCTCGCATCGATAAAGGTTGAATGAAGTTTAAGAACTGGCGTCATGTTGCTGAATAGAGTCCAGTGTCTTTTCCTGGCCTCCCCACATCACAGCACATGTTCCCACTTGGTCCTGCGTTTAGTGGCTAGGATTAAGTTCAGTAGGATAATATCTTCTCTTTCTGTGAAGTTCCTGCAGAGTGACATCACGTCTGCCACTAAAATGATGCGCTTTTACTTTAACCCATACATATGTCATTGAAATGGCTCAAGCTGCAGAACATAAATATAATAGTGGCGTGTGCTTCAGAATATAAGAAGTATTATTTGACTGTTTATCATTCAGCATTTGACATTCCAGCAGACGCTTGGGTGGCACTGCAGTCTAATGTTCTATCCCACTTAGTTGTGGAAACTCAGGTTCGAGTCCAGCGGTGCCTCTGGCCTGGCTGGGTGCCACACAGACACAACTGGGTGCCTGACTGACGTTTATACAGTGAATGGGTCCGTGCTGATGCAACAGCACCACCACTGGGCAGCCAAGGTGCGAGCACAAATGGTGGATGGACAGAGATAGCATGGTGCTTTCCTGCACGCAGATGCATTCTCAGTGCAGAAAGTCTGTCGTCTGTCCACAGCTGTGTGCTGTAGGGTCTGCACTGTAAGCTCCTCATCAGAGGGTCAAGCACATGCCCATTGACTGAAGATGTACCAGGTGGATGGATGTACCATTGCCTTGTGTTTAATGCACTGTGTTTCTTTTTCTTTACAGCCATCTCTCACAGAATGATTGAGAGAATATTCTCAGGAACTGTAACAAGGTAAAGTCGTTTGCCTGGGAGAATCACAGTTTCATACATTCAGTAATGCATGATGTATGGATCCTGTTTTGCAGCATTAGCATAAGAATATAATTTCCATACAAACCCAGAATCCTCCGGATTAGTTCATACAAAGGTCTTTCAGAAATGTAGTTACATGAAATAATGCATACCTCAAAACAAGAAAAGGTATTTGAACCTACATTCAATCTATATTTCATTTCTTTATATTGAAGTATCCCCTAATTTTTGTGAGCCATATATTATGTGCTTGTTTTTCAACTCCTGCTGGCAATTAACTAGTTGAATCTCACATAACGTAACGTAAATTTGTTTCCTGTCTGTTAATGCATGGATCATTATTCAGTTTTAGTTCTCTAATGGTCTGTGTGTTTCAACTGACAAAACATTAATAATAGATCACTCAATATTTTTTTATAAATGTGTAGTTTATCCTCATTATTGCAGACAGAAATCCAGCATTTTCATAAGTACCTGAAGCAAGCGCCAACAAAGACAGTTTGTGGTCAGATGTTTTATTCCAAATTCACAATTGGTATCAAGTGTCGCTGTATAGAGACGCTGAGAGCGCCACGTACAGAGAATTCTAATTTCACCAGAAATAATTTTGCATATATTTGTCATACTGGAGGAACCAGTGATTTTGAAATGTCACATTTCACATACTTTTCATATGGAAATCATATAACTTGGACTATAGGAATTTCGTTAACACAGGATTATGGGAAATTGCTGATGAATAAATATTTTATATGTTAATCATTGAATTTTGTATGATGGAATTCGAGATTACACAATACATTTTGGCCTTGCTCCATTTCGACCCTGAAGACCCTATTGTTGCATTAAAAGCACCATATAGCCATATGAGTGGTCAGCTTAAACTTCAGACAGAATGTATTTATTTTTAGCAATTCAGTAACGTTATTTTCATCGTCTTTATCCAGAGTGACTTACACAAGTCACATCACATTTGTATTCTTAGTTGACATTCTGTCATAAGCAATATCCCAAGAGGACAACCAACTAAATCCTGTTAGGACTTAATGTAGTTTTTTGTTGTTGTTTTGTTTGTGGTTATTTGTTTGCTATTTATTTTTTATTGATTGGTTGGTTTTTATGTAATTAAATTTTTTATATAATTACATATTCCATTAAACATAAAGTGATGAGTGAAGAGGTGAGTCTTTAGTCAATGTTTGAAGACTGCAAGAGTCTCGTCTTGTAGAGTTTCTCCAGGTACTCTCTTTTCCTCCCATGTTCCATAGACGTGCATCAGGTTAACTGGTTGCTATGAATCCCCCCAGTTTGCATGTGTTTGATTAATGGAATCACCTTGCTTCTATCTTCAATAGCCAGTGATACTGGTATGACGTCAAAAATGTTAAAACAGCATTTCATTGCGTTGCTACTGCATTGTGTTTAGTGTTGTGCTGTGTTTACAGTACTATATGTATAATACTCAACCTGTCGGGTATATTTATAGAAGAAATGGGTTGTGCAAGCAGTTATGTGCCATGCCGTCATGTTTTTGATGGAATCTGCTGTCGCTCAGTGTCTGAATTTGTTTTCGTAGGGATTGTAGAAACTAGGGATTATTGATAAATGGAACTGCCTGGAGCTGTATGTCCTTCACTTGGACAAGCAGTGAAAATGTTTAGCATTGTTTAAATAATCGTAGTGTTAAAACATTATGTTCTAAAGTTAACTTTGCCCGCTGAGGCAACAGATAGTGTGATACAGCTGAAGTGGTGTGTTTGTTATTTGCTGTTTGTACAGGGACAGGAAGGTTCGGAAAGAGGGCAAGTTGAGTTACGCTGATTTTGTGTGGTTCCTCATTTCGGAAGAAGATAAGAAGACTGAGACCAGGTATGTGCCAATTATCTCTCTCTGATTTTACTGTACTGAATTACGTGTACCTGCCACGTTTTTGGCATGTCCCCCTTTAGTGGAAGAAAAAATGTCATGGCCTCACCCCAACAAAAGGTTGACAAAATTCTTACTCAATTGAAATAACATTTAGATAATGTGTTTTCATCAATTTCTGGTAAGCTTTTTTTTTTTTTTTTTTTTTTTACAACTTTTTTACTTGGTGACTTGGTGTGTTTTCAGTAGATTGCTCCGTTAGTGTAAAATAGAATAAAGTAGTCCAATCACGTGTAGCAGAGAGACCCACTGTTCCCTCCTCATCTGCCACCACAGTCACTGTGAACTCAAGAGAAGAGAAGAGGTGAATTAATTAGCAGCTTTCTTGGAACTGGTTTAGGTTTTTATGCAACATATTGTGTGGAAACGGCAAGGGTTTTTATGTTTTGTTTTTTTTGGGGGGGTTGGGGTTTTCCCAAAAAAAAATATGCAAAAACAATAATGGCATGTGTGGTAGAAACACAAGCCTGTTGAACTACTTCAAACGGAAGCTCCTCAAAGATCACACTGAAAGATAGATAACACAAGGACCTCACAACTGTACCCATGTAAGGTTCTTGTGCAAAAACAAGAAAGCGTTGAAAAGATAACACTGACGTTATGACGTTTAACCCGGGCAAAAGAACTTTAGTCCCCTGCAGTTGAAATACAATAATAGAAACAGAGATTTGAACTGGTAAACATAAAGCCCTGTAGTAGCATAATTAAATAACCCAGCATCCTTATTTAAAAAGAATAGCAGTTCGAAATAATGTGTACAATTCTAGTATCAAAAATGTACAAAAGGAATCCCTAGCCCCTGCAATTAAAAGTTGTTGCGAGTCACACAGACAATGGGATGGGCGTCTGTGAGCATGACATCTAATTGTATAAAATCTGTTTTTATAGTCTCTTTTTAATGCAGTTACAATAGATGGCCTAATAAACAAGAACACAAGCTAAGTTGGTGATGCGAATCACATTGTCACAATGGGTTGCTGCGCTCCTAAACACACTGTTGACGTTTCCACTAGCCTATGTATTCAGATTTCATTTCTTTAATGTGCATTTTTATTAGTAGAGAAATTGGGATGCTCAGGTCAGTAATGAGTAGAAACCTGAGATTGACAATGCTCCCTCTTAAATCTGAGGTCTGACAATAAAATCTAGAAATAAATAGAGCTGATATTTTTATGGTATGAGATCCTTTTGAATTTGCCAAAACAAAAATATGTTCAGGGTTACTGTTTACTGTACTGTACCATTACAATTTGCACATACTTGTACAGCTCGATAGCAATCAAAGCAACTGCCGGCAGGTTAAAACCTCTGTTGCAAGAAATGGATTTCATTTGCAGGGTCTTTCGTTTAGAACTCTATGCAGACAAGAACAAAGCATATTCTGCATTACATGCATTCAGTTTACGCAGAGAAAAAAGTCGCCATTCCATGTCGTTTAGAATAGAGAGTATATTGCGAGCGTTATCATTGCGTCTGTATGTAGGTGTGTGATTTGTGATCACCTTTGTCTGTGCAGCATAGAGTACTGGTTCCGGTGTATGGATTTGGATGGTGATGGAGTTCTCTCCATGTATGAGCTGCAGTACTTCTACCAGGAGCAGTGTCAGAAATTGGAGACTATGACCATCGAGCCACTTCCTTTCGAGGACTGCCTCTGCCAAATGCTGGACCTGGTCAGGCCCGACATTCCAGGTAGGCAAATAAAGTGATATTGTTGTTGAATGACTATTTATTTAATAACGATTCCACATGGCAGATTGATCGGATATATGATGGATAATGAGTATATTTATTGCTGATTATAGATCTCTAAAGTGCTTTAACAGGTATTATCTTGTATCTAATGTCAATATTTTGTTATACCTTAGGTAAGATCACCCTCCGGGACTTGAAAAGATGCAAGCTGGCTCATGTATTCTTTGACACTTTCTTCAATATTGAGAAATATCTGGATCATGAACAGAGGGATCCATTCATGGTTGCAAAAGTAAGCTCATTACGTTCAGACGTGTGATTAACGCTTACTATATGTCTAATAACATCTAACGCCCGTTCCAGGACACTGAGACTTTGGGACAGGAGCCATCAGACTGGGAGAGATACGCTGCAGAGGAGTATGATATTTTGGTGACTGAGGAAGCTGCCAATGAGCAATACAATGATGGGTAAAGCATCAGAATTTCATCATGTTCCCATATCATTACCTTGTCACAAAGCAGCTCGGATTGCCTCATTAATATCACAGTGCTACCTCTCAGCCTTCTAACATGTCCATCATCCAGACGGTGCAGGATTCACTAAATATAAACTCAATTCTCTTCGGTTGTAATCTACACCAAAAAGTTTACTATTTATATTTATTTCTAAATGTACAGATTTTGTCATCTAAAGTAATGCCAGAGAATTTCTTGTCCATCTCGCTGTACTTGTCAGCAGCCCTAACCAGATTTGAGTGTTCAAAAAGTGGCACAGATTTACAAAAAGGGAATGTCCGCTAACGCTGGTTCAGTTGGTTAGCCGAGTTTTGTAATAGTTTGGTGTTTTTAGTGCAAGACAAATGATTATCATACCGTGGGACCTTAATAGTCGTTGTTCATTCGTTCCAGGAGGCTTGTTGAGTTTCCAGATAACCAGAACCGAGTCTCCACACTGTAATGTATTAATAGAGTTGTATTGTGCAGCTGCTCATTGATTTACGATGGGATACATTGTGACAAATCCATAATTAGTTCAATGCATTATGAATCAAGGAGTTTCTAATAGTCTGTTCTCTATAAGAGTGGAGCCTGTTACACATTACATTACATTAATGTCCAGTTCATCTAACACATTGACACACAGCTTAGTTTATATATATATATAAAGTTAATTAATAAAGTTAATTAATAAAGTTTTTGAAAATTGCTTGTGAATTAAAAGTGAACAGTAATAGCAACACACTTGCTCTATTGGTGAACTCACACTCTTTGTCTAACATTTTTTTTAAGCACTTATTTTAAAATGTGCAATGTTCTACATCGCTTGCACTCAAATGGAAAATTGATCATCGTGACTAAATGAAATCGTGAGCTCAGTAACGTGAATCATTTCATTACAACCCTAAAATATAAAAGTATTTATCAAGGTTTATAGTCCATGTCTATATAGTTAAATCAAATGATAGTGTGCAATCGTTGTAAATCATGTAAGGACAAAAGCATGCCTTACACAGCACAAAGAAACCCTCACCAATAATGGACATGCTTCCTCAATGAAGGGTTTTAAATCTGCTATGTTTTCTGTACAATGAACTGGAGAAAATGGTTTACAGGACCTTGTTTGTTTGTTTGGTGGTTTTAGGAACACTACTGAATTCTAAAGACTGCTTCATTGTTGAGGCCTGTAGGTAAGGTCATTTGCAGGGTGTCTGTCCTTTGGGTTCAAACTGTTCACTTGTTTTCCACCCTGTTGATCCCGGCATTCACAGATATCTAGTTTCTACCTATTTGGTGCTAAATAGTTTGCATTAAATTGTTAATGAGCTATTCTTGTCCTCGGGACAGTGTAATGTGAGTCTTGTTCTCATCTTCACTGCTCACAAACAGAAGAAATTTCACAATGAATATGAAGTGATTAAAAAAAGAGGAATTTGATTTCATTAAACAAGATCTTCAGTAAAGCAAAAAGATAAAGTTGTTTGATTAAAATGAGATGCAAACTCCGTTATTGTGATTGAGTAATAAGTGATATATATTTATGGGGGTGGACAGAAGGATGTTAAACTGGACGAGAGTGACTGTTCAGTAGGGTGTATGGTGATGGAGCATGAACAGGATCAGTTTATCCAGCAGTTTTTGCAGGATCCTCTTCATATTCATTTTGAAATCTCTCCACATTTTTGTGAGCGGTGTATTTATACCTCGAACCTCAATCCGTCTTATGAAGCGTCTCCAATTGTATTAACCAGTTGAGTGATTAGTCGGCATCTTTTTTTCAGGTACGAGAATGCCCTGGATGTGATTGGAAGTGAGAAGAGGCACTTCTTTGAGATTCCCAGCCCCCATTGTGACCTGGATGAATACGAGTATGCAGATGATTTTGAATGACCGCCACTGTCCAGACACTCGCTATCCAGCACAGCAGAGGCCGCTTGCACTAACACCACACCAGGAGCTGTTCTCTGTACAGGTCATCGAGGGAATCGCATGCGTGAGCTGTCCAGTTCATGTCTGTGTTCTGACTCAGTAGCAGTGCATCCCAGGTTCCAATATCCTGGGGAAATACAACGAGGGAAGGCTTGTGCTAGCCCACGTATCAGCTGTGGAGAATTACCTCTACGAAGCCAGACAGCTTTGCTCGAGTGGCTGCACAGGAACCGAAGGCCAGGTTATTGAGGTACACATAATGATGGATGTGCACTAAGTATAGAATACATTTAACACTCATGATTGGCTGCTGTTACATTCCAGAGATTAAACAAATTTAGCCTAGTTTTATGGATGATGCATTTCTAATGGCACTGTATGTTGCTACCTAAATGCCCAGAAGGGGAAACTGCTTTTTAAAAATACCTTCAGCTTCTACCTTAAATTATATATTTATAAACATTTGTACATATTTACTTTGGGCTTGCTGTGTTTGTAGTCTTCAGGTTTAGTTCAGTGAGATGTTTTAAACAAATCATGTACTTTTTCTAAAGAACTATTTTAAAATGTACATTAATAATGTAAATGACTTGTGTTGAGTTCAAATAAAGGATTATAACTCGATTAATCTGTAATGAGTCTCTTATACACTGCTCACAAAAAGTAAGGGATGCTTCAAAATGAAATGGCCCTAATTTTTGTGAGCTCTGTGTGTGTGTGTGTATACACAAATTGTATACATAGATTTCAAAATTAATATGGAACAAAATAAGCATTGAAATAAAAGCATGTTTATTTAATTAAACAAGATCATCAGAAATGCAAATGAAAGCTCAAAGGAAGTTGTGCAAATGAGATGCAAACTCGGTGATGGTGATTGAGTAATAAGTGATATATTCATGGGGGAAAAGAGAAGCATGTCAAACTGGACGAGAGTGCCCCCACGTTGACTGTTCAGTAGGGTGTATGGTCACCCAAGACTACAGTAATGGGTCATGAACAGGATCAGACTGTCCAGCAATTCGTGTGAGTTTTGTGAGCATTGTATCTCCCCTGGAACCTTAATCACTGTAATGAAATGTCTCCATTTGTCCATTTTATGTTAACTTTTTTTTTTTAGGGAAACTGTTACGAACAACACAGGAGATCAGTCAGATCAAACGGATACTGGGACTGCAAATGAACCAGTTTATATAGTTTCGATTAGAGAGAATATACAGGTAACACATGATGTAACTCCTCAACGTAGTGAGCCTTTAACTCCCGCCTATGCTTGTGGGTCGATTGGTTGAGGTGACCAGCTGGGCAGAAGAAGATAAATGCACTAGAGTGCAACAAAACAATTATAACAAGGCAATTAATTCTAGCAAAGCAATTTAACATGGGTATGTTTTAATAATTAAGTCAAATATGGTAGACACCACAATGCATCCTTTTTTGCAATGTCCTGCTACAGGGAAGGTGATACGAGTTAAGCCGAATAATAAACTTAATTATAAGGAGCATAAGTAATAACCTTATCAGACCACAGAGATATATGCAAACGGACGGTATACCTAGCATACCTGTACATACAGCTTTAGGATAGAGAACTTCAGATATTAATCTGTTTATAAAATACAAGAGTATAAGCGTTCAAAGTAATGTACTAAACTGGACATGAATATACAATGTAATTGTACTTGGTGACATGTAAGCTATTCTGTTAAAGCTTGCAGTTCTGCGGATGCTAAATGGAGTTACAAAATCTGCTGTCATTTAAAAATTTCAATTTTTTTGAATCGTATTGAAAATTGCACTTAAATGTTTCTATTAAGAAAGTAATCAAAACATTATTAATAAAGCAAGTTCCAACCATGGACACTGCCAAAAAGTGCTGTACAGAAATTACAACAAAAAAAAAAAAAACGCAAAACACACAATACATATGGCCCGTAACACTAAACATTACACCAAAGCATTATCCAAGTGCCAGTTTATAAAAACGAGTCTTTAAAGCAGGTTTAAAGGTGCTTAACGAAGGGACCTGATGAATAAAGACAGGAAGAACATGCCAGAGTCTTGGGGAACAGACAGCAAATGGTCGATCACCTTTTAGTTTTAAGGTATGTTCTTCGAACCAGTAGCCTCCCATCCTCTACTGAACAGGAAGTCCGAACCGAACTGATATCTATCACCTGGCAGAAACGTTCTGGACCAATTGTAATCATTGTACTAAGGATTTATTAACACTATATCAAACTGTATAATAACGTCTTGACAAAACAACTGCATGTATAACCTTCTCCAGGTCAGAAAAATAGAGACACTAATGAATCTTTTGCTGTTTCTCAGTTGAGGAAAAACTGTTCAAAACTGAAGTATTACTTTGTAAAACAGCTCGATCCTCCATAAAAAAATCTATTTATTTAAATAAATTCAGGGCTGAAAGGGGTAACACTTAAATGCTATGTTTTATGTGTCGTGTTGAAATATATGATTTGTTCCATCAGCCACGATGACCAATGCCAACATCCGAATGGCTCATTAGGTCTTTTCTGAGTACAGTCGTGACAGAATCCGTGGCTGTAATTGCTACCTGAAACAATAACGGCAGCTGACGGGTCAAATCTAAATACCTATTTGAATTGGACACAAAAGTTTGGTCACTTTTTAAAAAAAAGCAACACCCACAGTACAGCCTCTGACGTACCCCAGCAATAACGGAGCAGTCAGAATGTCTAACGAAACCAATTTGTGCATAAATACATAACAAGGGGAGGAAATGAAGGAAACACCATTTGGCATATAGCTATATTATAATAACATATTGGTTTGCTTTTGTCTTTATAGCTGGGAGCTTTTATGACTGATTAATCAGAAATCCAACCCCTATTGTTCCCTACTTTTCAAACTTGTTTGAAATGGTAATAAAATGAATAAGGGACAGATGTGCATACCGCTGTTAGTCCCGTCCTGTTCTATACATGATCCCTTTTCATGTGGGGTTTCTATTATTTCTAATAGTATATACAGTCATCACGTTACCAGGCCTTATTATAAGAGTTATTATAAAACCAACCATGTTTTTAAACAGATCTTGGTCTAAAAAGAACAATGCGAGTTATCGTTTTGTTCAATTCAACTGATACCGTCTGTACAAAGTGTGTTATGAGCCTGGCAGAGGTGGGAGTTTAATCCCAGCTTAATTACTGCCCCAGTGTAGTTAACGGGACCCTATAGCCATCAAATTGATCATAACATTACAAGGACTGACAGGTAAAGTAAATAACACTGACAGTGTGACGCTTTGGGGGAGGGTTCTGCTGGGAAACTCTGGGCGAATGTGGATATTGCTTTGACACCATCTATGTAAACATTGTTGCAGGTCCAGTACACTTCCCGACAGTGGCCTCGTTTAGCATAGTAATCGAGCATTGTTCAGGAGTGGTGTGAGCAACATGACAGAGTTCGAGGTGTTGACCTGGCATCCAGAGTCCCCAGATCGCAATGAATGAATGATGTTACGTTTGCGTGCGTGTCACAACGACACGTTGCAAGTAAGTAACCTAAACAGAGCCTGTGTGCCATACTAAAATAGTCAAATATCATCCGCTTCCCCTCTACAGTGAGTTTCTGCACTTGCTCGTCTAGCAATGAATCCCTGAATAATCCAAAGTGTAGCTCCTTACTGATAAGACAGAACGGAAGGTGCAGGTAGAGGCAAAATGAAGGCAAAATGAAATCCAGACACATCGTTGGTTTATATTCCACTGGTACACACAGCTATCTTGTGCAGATTTCTCAGGTTACATTTTCAGATCCTCATTCTTTATAGTGGGGTGGTGGTTCATACATGGAGGGCATGGATTACAGCAGGAAGTAAGATGGCTTTAACTAACTTCTACCTTGCGTTATGACCTGATAAAATTAAAGAAAACACAATCCACACCCCTTTAAGCTGGGTATTGCAGAGGGTAGATACATGGAACAAGTTCTATAAATAAAAGCTATTGTTTTGGTGTTTATGAGGCTAAACCTAAGGGACACAAAACTTATTAAATTAATAAATGCCCATAGGCCTGGGTTATATAGGCTCGTGCTAATCTGTGCGTCCATGAAACCGTGCAATGAAATAATCACTTTTCATGCTGAATCCGTTCGAAATCTTAATTACCCAGTAATATTCGGCACGTTTCTCTTTCCTGCTTCTGCGCCGCACGGATGATTCTACAGTAATTAACAGAGCTGAACTGAGCTCAACTGGGACTTGGGCAGAATATAAAAATGTGCAGAACTAAACTAATATGCATGTTGTAATAAATAACCAAGAAATGCAAAATGCACCTGCTTCATATTTAGCTTATCTGGTTTTGTGCACAAATGAAAAAAAAAAAAAACCCTGGTTAACCACAAAGGTTTTTGCACTGCATCATTAACGTTAACCGTGTTATAGAATGAGTGTCTTCAGCACCAGCATGACTGATTACAGGAACCATGAAAATACAACAAGCTTTAGGAAGTGGTTCTATGGAACATCATTACAGTAATCGATCTATTTCATACCCATTAACGTCCCTGATTACTCATGTACACGAATGAGCTTCAGTGAAGGTTTCAGATATCTATTTCTACTGTATCCACGTCCACATCGCCTGTGACCTTAGGCTGGCCGTCAGACTCATTCCTGCTGTCTGGCTGCTCTCTGAACACAGTTCCATGTTCTGTAGCTCTGCTGCAAAAATGGAAAACATTTGAACCTGAAGGTTAAGCATTTCACGTGTTATTACTAGGACTGCTCCCGAAACCATTTTAGTATGATAAGACATGCATTATGATGCACATTTTCTTGTACAGGCAGTCCCCCACTTTACGATGATCAGATATTTCAACTTTACGATCGGAATCCTCAGTCTAATACTGTGCCCCAATGTAAGGGAAAACACTTGGGTGGCTTAGATGTTACATTGTTTTAATTACGTTTGTAGTGATAAGAATATTAAGTACATTATAAGAGAGTGTGTGTGTGTGTGTGTGTGTGTGTGTGTGTGTGTGTGTGTGTGTGTGTGTGTGTGTGTGTGTGTGTGT